>JAQQSW010019542.1:0-11025 GCA_028646575.1 Pseudocheirus occidentalis
AAAAAATAGTGTTCAGTGAACGACTTATTTTTTTTCAGTGAAATATGAGACAAATTTTTTAGCTGTGAGGGTGGGGGTAGAAGGGGCATGTGAGGTATGAGGTGTAAAAGGTTTGGAAAAACCGTTGTGGTGAGAAGAATAGTGATTGATTAGGGAGGTTCAAAATGATTTCTTTGCTAAATTAATGCCATGGTTAAGGAAAGTACTGAGGAAACCCTAAAGTTTCTCTAGTTGGGAACCATAGTTACTGCTATCATTGTGTTTAAAGGTTCTTGAAAATGGTCTAATAAAAATATTAATTTGTAGATATTTTATTCATCCACAAATTATTTGGCTAATACAGCTGTATAAATATTTGAATATAGTTTTTTGGCCTTCATCAATAAATAATCATAAGATTACAGATTTGTATCTAGAAGTGATCTTAAAAGTCATTTTCCTCAACCCCCTCATTTTGAGTATGAGGTAACTGAGGTCCAGAGAGAGAAATAACTGGGATAAGAGGTCACAAACACAGTAAAGAGTAGAGACAGTTTTCCCCTTGCCAGTGATATGAATCTATTTTACTGTTTTTCCTCCAAAGATCTCAAAGTAATTTCAACATATGTTTCAATTATAGCAAATTTTGAATTAGTAGATTTTGGATGAACACATTTTACTATAATAGACATATGAATCATAACATATTAGATATGCATAAATGTTGTTGGCAAAGAAAAATAGAGTAAGGAATAAGGACATGAGGAGGCAGGAGAAAGAGGAGGATCTTTTGGACCCTCTGAGACAAAGATGGTTACAAGGAGAGCAGAGGAAGAAAAGAGAAAGCATAAAAAAAAAAGAAAAGAGAAAGCACTCTGAGAAACAACAGAATATAGTTGGTTCACTGGAACAGAAAAGCTAAAATTACTTTGTGGAACTGGCCCAGGAATCTAATCATCAGTAGTAGCATTATTTCAATGGAAAAAATGAAGTCCTATTTCCACCCCAATAGCCAATATCGCTGTTATTCATGTATAAGGTTTTGAACCCTTTGGAACACTGAACTTTCAGTGTTTATCTCAGGAATTTCTGTACCTTATGATAAATTAAAACACAACAAATTTGCACCCTCTTAAGTAAATTGAGAAAAATTATCCTATTGGTAGATTTTTATAAAATATGCCAACCCACTAACTGGAGATAAAATTCAGCCTCCAAAGATCTGCTTCATAACAAAATAAATCGGGGAGAAAAAACTTTGAAAGAATTGAGTAGAACTCTATCAGTATGGTTGCCATATTTCAGGGTGATTTTTTAAATAAAAAAAGATAAAAAAAACTATTTGAACACTAGCAGGTCTCAGGTGGCAGGGCAAAGACAAGAGAATGACTAAATTAGATTTGTATTTATTAGAAAAGGGGAGATCAGACTTCAATTTGATTTGAGAGAACTGCGGTTATCTTTAAAGTTACACAAGTATAAAGACTGTTCATTTTGTACTGTAGAATCATAGTATTTACAGATTTTCTTTGGATGGGTGTGACCTTCAAATCTGCTTTCAGTGGGAATATTGTTCAGGGTGAGACAAAAGTCACCTTAAAGTCACTTTTATAAATACAAAGAAACTGAAACATAAAACAAATTCTTTAAACTGCACACACAAACTGAACTTACTGCTATGTTGCTTTGGCATTGTATACTAACTTTTTACTTATTCTGTATTTCAAGTTTTCAGCTTCTTTAAGAATTGTGGTTCTTAGTGAAATCACACAAATCATTCCAGGTTTGTGAGTTCAGTTTCAATCTAAGTCCAATCTGTACCCAACATTGACTTTCCCTCTATCAGATAAAGAGAAAATGTTTATTCTGAATTTGCTTACCAACTTGTAGTGAGTGGGAACTGAACTTCTGGAGGAAGTCCAATATATATTTGGAACTTTCATATTTTTAGGAAGATTTTCCCCTTGCATTAAGCCCAATGTTGCCCTTTATGTAACTTTCATCCATTTTTCCTATTCCTGGTGCTTCAGGACCAGCAAAATTTTAATCTGTCTTCAGTGTGATAGCCCTTCAACTAAATGAAAGCAATTATTCTATTCTTCAAAGTTTTCTTCAGGTTAAAACATCTCCATTCTTCTCCATGTGTTCCTTTAATTTCTTATTTTATGTCATAATCTTGAGGCCCTTCACCATACTGATTGTCTTCTTCTGGATTATCTCCAGTTTATGAATATATTTCCTAAAATGTAGAACCTATGCTCCCAGTGTGGTCCCTATGTAGAAGGTAGACAGGTTCATATAACTTTCACTAGATGGTCTCTAATATCTATTTCAATTATTATGCCGGATTCTCCAATTCTATTTAACTTTCAACTGAGACATAAGTATCATCCTGAACAATTGTAGAAGGACAAAGTTATAAACATCTCACTGACTTGTATTATAAAAAGGAGATGCCCACCCATAGGGCAGGGGAATTGGTTTAAAGAAGGGATAAATTCACTTTCAAGAACCGAGTAAACATCTGAAAAGTCAAAGGACTTTTTCATCCCCTGGAAATTGATGATATTCTAATTAAGTTTCAAAAATGAAGTTAAAGTAATGGAGACTCCATTGAGCTAATGATAAAAGATAATGGGCTGTGCTATATGCTAAAGTGAGACTCTTAATGGAAGGTCTCAGAATTTCAGTGATAATTTTTTTTTCTGGGATATTTGTTAGTTTTTATCACTAGCTAACAGAAAACAAAAGCAGACATCCACATGGATAAGGCTGAATTTTTCGGTCTTTTTAAAAATTTCCCTTCCTTCCTTCCTTCCTTCCTTCCTTCCTTCCTTCCTTCCTTCCTTCCTTCTTTCTTTCTTTGGGATTTCATCCCTCTAGGGAATTTCCTCTACTATTACAGACTGGAATCTTAGCAACTTACAGTCTTATTGACTTGATGAGACACCAAAAAGTGTCCCAGCTTGCCCAGGGTCAGATAGCCAATATAATTCACAGTACTTGAATCTTGTTCATCCTTGACTTTTAAGATGGATTTTCCAGTATGGCATCCTACCTCTCTTAGTCTGTGTTGTTATTCAGTCATTTTTATGCTATGTACAATTCTGCATGATATCATTTGGGATTTTCTTGGCAAAACAACTGGAGTTCTTTGCCATTTTCTTCTCCAACTCATTTACACAGGAGGAACTGAACAGGGTTAAGTGACTTGCCCAGAATCAAATAGCTAGTAAGTTTACAAGGCCTGATTTGTACTCAGGTCCCCCTGACTCCAGGGCCAGCACTCCATCCACTGCCACCTAGCTGTCCTGTTTGGTCCATAATGTCCTGATATCCAAGTTGGCTGCCACAGTGATTCTGACATTTTAATCTGCTATTGACATGAATGTACTTGTGCTGATTTCTTTCAGAGAATACATCTGAAGGTGTGTTGATTTAGTTATTTAAATATGTACTACTCTATCTTAATTCCAGTTATGTGTCTTCTTTTACTAGATTTTATTTTTTTAGACCAACTTACATGAAGTTTCTTAACTCCTGGATTTGAGTACTGATAATGGTTACTCACTGTGAGATCATGGAGAAATCATTATTTCTCTAACCTTCAACTTACTCACTGGGACTTTAAGTCACTTTCCACAGACATCTGAGGAAGTTTTTGTGGAAAGACAAGTCTTTGCTAAGTACTATATTGTGGAGAGAAACATAGCTCCAGATTGTGTGAGAAAATGATGAGCATGTCTCTGCATACCTGTGTAATGGACTTTTTTCCCTTGGTTTTAGACACTTTTTAGGATTGATATGGAATACCTTCTGGAAGGCAGTTGAAAGAGACTTTGAATAGTGAACTGTAGTCCTTTAGGTCACAGTCACCTATTAGAGCTGGCCGCATTCTTTTCCTTAACTCCTAGGTCTGTTATTCTTTTGTGGAAAGAGGACTTCCTTTGGGTAAAATCATTCTCTGTGTTTTATTTCACTTGCAGTGGAAGAGCTCATTTATTCTTATATATTCTCTGGCATATCCTAGTCTGCAGAACTGCTCAAATTTCTTTTTGCTATTTTGCTAAGACTGATGGGTTTAACTTACTAATTGCTATATGATCTTTTTGTAGGATTAGTGTTTTGTGGGCAAGGTAAAACTGGTTGGTTGTTGTCCTTTATTGTAGAAGAGAACTGAAATAATATCACTAATTTGGAGTTCAAGATACAGTGTGTCTGACTGTGAGTGATCAGAACCCACCATATCTAAATAACTACTAAAGTGAGCTTTCACTAACTGCAATCAAGGAAGTGACTTTGGTTTTCAACCTGTAGTACTTCTAGACCAATAATTGGTGGGAGGAGGTAGGAGTAGATATGAACATAGACAGTCTGGGACGAATAGCTCTCTTAGAGATAGGAAGAGAGATTTCCTAGCTCCAAGTTGTACCACTTTGCCTCCTTCCCTCTTTCTTGTGCAATGTTTTCCCCTTAGGTCTGTTCCCCTCCTATAGCACCCATGCTAGCAATACAGGCATGATCCTTCGCTTGCTCTCTGCAAAGATGGGACAGATCATAGACTATATCTATGTGTGTATCTTATGGTTTTGGCTCTATGTAAAATATAAAAACATTTTAAACAAGTAAAACACATAAAACATGTTAAAAAAATAACTTTCACACCTATCATACATAAGATAGGGATGATAAAGCTTGTATGGCTTACTTCACACAGTTGTTGTGAGGCATCTATGTGGTATAGAGGACAGATCCCAAGGCTCACAGTCAGGAATACCTGAGTTCCAATCAAATCTTAGATACATACCTGCTATGTGACCCTGGACAAGTCACTTAACTTCTATATACCTTGATCCATCAAAGAAAACCCCAAATGGGATCACAAAGAGTCAGGCACAATTGAAATGACCGAATAACGATAGCACTTTGTAAAATTATAAGGCTTTGTAACTACAAATGCAAACTACTGTCATCATTTTTATCTATCTCTTAGGTTCTTACCTGGCATAATTATCTCATTTTCATACCCTCTGTGTTAATAAAGTAGTCAATTTTAAAAATAAATTTATTTCTTTCTATTTAATTTAGTATTTAATTTATCCTAATCTATAATGCACGTATTTTATCTGACATTCTCAAAAATGACTAAAATGAGACACTACTATTAATAATAATTTCCCCCATATTTTTTTTAATCCTGGAAATTTCTTTGATTGTTATCCTTTATTTTATAGAATGATAATGCTTGTCTGGATATTATGGACTGTGGGTGAGTCAGGGTGGCTATCTCAGGAAAGTCAACATGAAATAGAACAACCCTCTTTATCCTGATAATATCTGAAATTCTCCTGTACCTATTGTCCCAGCTCATATCACTGCTGGAACCCTCCCTCCACCTCTGTATTTTTGCTCTTTTGAACAAAGGACACAAGTTAGACCTTATAGCTGCTTGATGCTTGCCACATCATTTGACTTGTGCTTCAGTAAGTTTTGAAAGAATTTATTCTCTTCTCCCTACTTGCTGTTATTCCATTTGGGTTTACTTTGTAATAACTATTTGTCTGCCAAATCATTATGTTTTTCACCTGTCCAGTCTTGGCATATTCAAACCATGGAGCTCTGCCATGATAAGATTTGTTTCAGTATTAAAGGATTGGCTTTGTTCTAGAGCATTGATGGTAGTGGCTTGAATAGCCACCTTCATGTAGCTGTTCAAGAAAATATATCAGTGTTGGATCAAAGTTATGATGCTATCTGGAAGTAAGAAATGAGCACTACTTCCTGCACCCTTATTTTGATTTGGAATATATCTTCTTTCACAATCAATGCAACAATGACCAATGTAATTCATTAAATCACATGTCTAAAATATTAATGATGATCATTATGTATGTGTAAAAACATTTAATTTGGTTTTGACTTAACTAGGATAACTGGAATATTTGATGATAAAGGCCTATATTTCACAGATGACTGTAGTTTGGTTTTTTCTCCCCCAAAAGTAAACATTTAATGAAATTTCTCAACGTATGAAACTTTGCATTGAACATATAGATCTTACATGGTTTGTTTACAACCATAATTACAACAATAGGTTGAAGATAAATTCCGATATAAAATGGGGGGAAAATCTCAAACACATGTGAGTCAATATCATAATAAAGGATGAAGGACACAGGAAGATGCTTTCATATTACTTTAAGAGGCAAACCAGTAACTAGCTCTAATGAAGGAGTTATATGAGCATTTTTAAAACATTCAATGTCTTTTCTTTGCTTGCACATATTTTTGGGTTTTGAGATATATCTATTATGTCTTTTTAAAAATGGCCTTACCATGAGCATTTCTGAGTGTCCAGTGTTCAGACCCTGAGTGGGGACAATGTTTTAACAGGATGACATTGCTAGATTAGAGGCCAAAAGCAGAATTTATTTTTTTTAACCTTACGTATCATTTCATATAGAGATAAAGAAGACTAATTAGGATGATCAAGTCTACCTTCCTAAGGTATGAATTTAATACCCAGAAGACAGATAGAACAGGTAACTTGATGCATGACTGATTTAACTGGATTGTGGGGAAAACTTGTTAAAAGTTTGTTTTTAGTTTAAGTTTTTATTATTACTAATTTAAGTAGAGAGTTGATGTTCTGAAACCAAAGGAAAGAAATTATTTATATATATTTCCATAATTGATCCTCAGTTTAATGTTACAATAATGTGCTATGTAAGGCCTATTAACTTAATGATAAAGAATTAGGTTAAATAAAATGTCAACAAAAAAGAAGCATTGGATTAATATGACTTTTACTAAATTTAAAAAAATATCCTTAAAAATTGCATATTGCTGAAAGTTCATTTCAAATGTCACCTTCCCCAAGAAGTCTTCATTTATTCATGCAATTTGGCAAAAACCTTTCACTTCAGACTTTATCTACTATTTTATTTGTCAGTTATATAAAATGCTTCTCATACAGTGATCATACAGTGATTATAGCTGTTTGTGCTTTTGGTGCCTTATTCCTTTATTATACTGTAGCTCATTGGACCAGGTACAGTATTTTAGTTTAACTTTCTAATCTCTTCTCCCACCACATACCACATCTGGCATACTTTTCTACACACAACTGACCATAAATATTTGTTGTATTTGATTTATCTTTGTATCGCTGGCAAAGTTACTGTTATGATACTGCTAAGCATGTTCAGTGATGAGAAATGTCATAGGATTTTAAAAATTATTACAGGTTTTTAAACCTACCCACAAGGGTACAGCAGATATTGTATAGTGTACGGACTTTCTCGTTTTAGAGCTAATGTTTTTAGATGACAGTACTTTTACAATGCTTCTGAAATGTAACCGTTGTGGCTTTTAGAAAGTTTAAATCAATACAATTTTGTGATTGAATAGCACTAAGAAAGATGGTGTCTTTTTGCCACCACCTATGGACTGACCAATATGATAGAAAATAAATAAATGTAGAATGTACTGACATCATATTTTAATGTCTAAGGCTATTTCTTCAAATAACAATCCACAACTTCTTTCTTCACATCATTGCACTCCATGAAATGTAGCTGAATGCCTGATTAGCAGCTTTCTCTTTTTATTTTTAATGTCCCTTCCTTGAGGGCTTAGCTAGGATAATTTTTCTCTACCTATACAACTATAGTTTTTATTTCTTGTCATATTTTATTTCTTTTCTCTAATTCACATTTTGTATCAAATATTTCCCTCTACTTCCATAAGTCTCCTTTTACAAAAGTCTCCTTTTTGCTTCTAAATTTTCAAGCAAATTTGGTTTGTTTCCTATAAATATAAAATTGGAGCTCTTTATTATATATAATTATGTCTATGCCTACATCTAGTTATTACTTCCCTAAATTACTTAGTATTATTTTATTTTTAACCTCAATGAATCAATCAACAAGCATTTGTTAGGTATTATTACTATTTTCCAGGCACTGTGCTAAGCCATAGGGAGAATATGAAAGAAAACAAAAAGTAAAGATCTTTCTAAATCACATGTAAAACAGTATATACATTACCTTGAACTATCTGGGATTTTTTTTGTCTTCTAATTTTAACTTCAATCTGCTCTTACTCATTTAAGACTTATAATCTGGGGTCCTGGATAATGTCTTTAATAATCTAGTTTCCCTTTATTCTTTTTGAATAGGACTTATTCTCCAACAGATAAATGGTCAAAGAATATGAAGGTGCAGCCCTAAAAAGAAGAATTATAAGCTATCAACATCCATATGAAATATGTTCCAAATCATTAGATTTGGCCATTTAAAAATGCAAATTAAAACAAACTTTGACATTCTACCTCAGATAGACAAATATGATTTTAAAAATAAAAGTAATAATTTTTCAAAAGATCACAGGAAAATGTACCACAGAATGAACAAACTGATTGAAGAGGCTGTGAATTTAATCTAGCCATATTGAAAAGCAGTTTTGAATTTTGAAAGTCACTGAACTATTCACATACACTTTGACTTAGCCATTCTACTACTAGGTCTATACCTTCCAAAGATCAAAGAATAAGGAAAAGCACTCCTATATATAAAAATATTTCTAGTTCTTTTTGGTGACCAAGAAATGGAAGATATATAACACCTATACAACCAGACTATTGTACAATGTGAAAGAGTTTGCAGATCCTATACATGATTGTATGCCACCATGGTGGGGGTTAGGGGTGGGGAATAAAGGGAGAAAAATCTGAAACTCAAGTGACTCTGGAACTGAATCTTGTAATCTAAAAGTAAACAAACAAGTCAATAAAATAAATTTAAAAAAAGAAATCAAAGATAAGGGGTAGGGGTACTCATCAGTCAGGACTGCTTAAGAAAATTGTGGTGTAAAAATGTAATGAAATATTATTGTCCTATAAGAAATAACGAAGGGGATAGTTTCAAAGAAAGCTAGGGTAGACTTATATGGCAGTGAAGAGTGAAGTGAACAGAACAAGGAGGACAAACTGTGCAATAACAATACTATTGTAAAGAAAAATAACTTTGAAAGGCTAAGAAATACTGAACAATAGAGTGACCCTTCATAATTCTGGAGGACCAGTGATGAAGACTACTTATTTACTCCTGTCTTGACAGAGATTTAATGGACTAAAGGTACAGAATGAGACACACACATATGTCGCATATGGATGGATATATGTGTATATACATAACTATGTTTTATTAACATGGTCATTCTAGGGATTTCTTTTGTTTCTATGTTCATGTGTGTCACTAGGATTTTGTTTTGCTTTTATCTTTACATATACACATACATATGTGTGCATGTATGTTATGTATCTATATACATGCATATGCATGGCTTTAGGTATGACTGATCTATGGATTTCTCATGTTTAAATATTTGCATTTGTCACTATGTTTTTGTTTTTTCTTTTATCTTTACTACTAGGGAGAGGAGATGAGAGAAGTGGGGGATAGTGATAGTTGCTAAAAAGAACAAAAAAGAAATCGAGAAGGTTTATTGAAGGATTTTTTTATTTGCAGAAGAAAAGAGAAGGAAGGTTGAAAGGAAACCCAGTTATATAGGAGAGCATTTAAATTTGAACTTTGAATTTACCATATATTTAAAAGGAAAAGTCAGCTGTGCATAATAATCACTGTATCATGCATTTTCCTCTTTTATGCCGTACTTTGTATATGGGAATGTTCATTTTATTTGGTGTTTATTAACTTCAGAATAAAAATAAATAAATCAATAAAGCATTCATCACACTCTTTGAAGAAGTCCTCCTAGTTCATTTAAAGTATGATTTTGTTTATCATAATTTGATTTGTCATTTCTAAGAATGAATCTTTGGCATAAGGTAAGTCGCAGCTAGATGTTGTATGCATTTTTTTCACTTTTCACACATCTGATCTTATTCTTTATTAACTGTTTCCATATTTATGGTTGCCCCATACTTAGAAAAATTTTTTCCCCTCTATGCTAGGAGCTCCACTTTTTTTTTCTTTTTAGAGGAGGGAAGGAAGGGCAACTGGGGTTAAGTGACTTGCCCAAGGTCACAAGGCTAGTGTTAAGTGTCTGAGGTTCGATTTGAACTCAGGTCCTTCTGACTCCAGGCCCAGTGCTCTATTCACTGGGCCACCAACTAATCTTAAAGTCCACTTTTAAAATTCCTTTTCAGAAATAAATTCTTACATTAAGAATTTCAATAAAAAGAACCTATTACTCATTAAGATTCTCTGTGGGAGAAAAGAAAAAGATAGTAAATGGTAATTCAGAAAAAGAAAATGACTGATGTAGCTTTAAAAAAAATAAACTTCTCTTAACAGCAATAGAGATCAGAAACCTTTTCAACCAGAATGCTTATGCCTATGTTATGTTTTCTTTCTTATTTACATCATAATCCAGTAAAGCAGGGATTCTATGGTCCTTGGAGCACAATATTACATGAAGCATACTCTGAACACTCAACATTAACTATAATGTAAACACATTAATGGCATATTAACAGTACTGTGAACAAAATATTTGTTTTTTCAAACATGTCCTTTGATTACACATTATCAATCAAACATGACTATCTTAGTCAGGAGCATTGAAGCTCATCACCCCAAATGATGCAAAAAGCTGTCAGTCACTGTAGCTGACAGCAAAGTTTACCAGTTCTTATTTCCATTTATATTTTGAAGGAACTCTTGACTTTTGAAGATCTCATATAAGCTAAGACACATCAAATCTTAAGTAAACTGTAAAAGGTTTTTTAAATATCTTCCAATGCAAAAAGTTACCAACTTATGTGAACCAATCCAAATATTCTAGAGAGCAATTTGGAACTATGACCAAAGGGCTATAAAACTGTGTATAGTCTTTGATCCAGCAATACCACTACTAGGTCTATATCCCAAAGACATCAAAAGGGAAAAAAATGAAAAGAAGCTATCTGTACAAAAATATTTATAGCAGTTCTTTTTGTGACAGCTAAGAACTGGAAATAAAAGGGATACCCATCAATTGGAGAATAGCTAAATAAATTTGGGTATATGATTATGATGGAAT
>JAQQSW010019543.1:0-11025 GCA_028646575.1 Pseudocheirus occidentalis
TTTTCATTTGGCCAATTTTGCTTTTTTAAGACAATCTCTCTTCATTGACTTTTTGTACCTATTTTACTATTTGGCCTAGTGTGTATTTTAAGGTGTTATTTTTTTCGATATTTTGTGTGCCTGCTTTACCAAGTAGTTAAGTAGTTGACTTGTTTTTCATGATTTTCTTGCATCACTCTCATTTCTCTTCCAATTTTTTCTCCACCTCACTTACTTGATTATCAAAATCCTTTCTGAGCGCTTCCATGGTCTAAGACCAATTCAAATTTTTCTTGGAGGATTGAATATAGGATCTTTGACGTTATTATCTTCTTCTGACTGTGTGTTTTGACCTTTCCTGTCACCATAGTAACTTTCTGTGGTCAGATTTTTTTCCTATTGTTTGCTTGTTTTCCTAGTCTATTTCTTGCTTTTTCATTCTTTGTTAAAATAGGGCTCTCCTTGCAGGGTGGAGGGCTTACTGTTTGAAGCTTCAGTAATTTTGTGCAGCTGTTTTCAGAGATACTTCTAGGCACCTATAAGTTTTTAATTCTTTCAAGGTGTCATGATCTAAGGAGAAATGTGTTTACTATTCTTTATTGTCTCTAAGTGACCAAAAGCACTCTTTTCTGCTTTGGCACTGTGAGGAGGGTGCTCACTCCCTTGTGGCCAAAAGTTCTAGTGTGCTACTTATCCTCTTTGCCCTGGGACTGCCACCTAGGACTGGGACTCAGTCCTGTGTATGGACAAAGCAACAGAGTCTTGCCCCAATACTAGCAAAGAGATCCCTCTAATCTCCTTCTGACCACTTGTTTGACACTCCCACTATCTGTGGGCTGATAAAACATTACAGTGTGCTCTAAACTGTGCTCACTCTCACTCACATGTAACATACCTTTCCTGCTGACCTTTTAAGTTGTCTCTGACTGGAAATATATTTCACCCCAACATTTTGTGGGTTCCTTTGCTCAAGTAATTGTTTTATGGCATTATTTAAAGGTGTTTTTGGGAGAGCTCAGGAGAGTAGCTGCTTTTTTCTGCCATTTTGACCTGTATTTGCTATTTTAAAGAGCATGTCTAGTGGTTAAATTTAATTAATTAAAAATAAAATTAAGTAGAAATTAAATATTAAAATTTAAAACTTTTAAAAATTTATTTTAAAATTTTAATTCAATTGTTAATGATTATAACATTTTTTTCACATCACTATTTACAAGTTGGTTTCTTTTTCTGGAAACTGTTCATATATCAATTTGGGAATTGCACTTTAAAAATAATTTTGGCTCAGTTCCCTTTATATTTAGTAAATGTTGCTTTTATCAGAAAGACTTGATATAATTTCCGCTGACTCCCAGTTTTCTGGTTTCCTTCTAATTTTGGCTGCATTGGTTTTGTTTCTGCAAACCATTTTTAATTTCATGTAACCATAGTTATCCATTTTTTCTCCTGTGTTCTTTTCTTTCATTGTAAAAATATACTTTGAACTTTATGAATCTATGAATTAACTTAATACCATATGGTCATCAAGAAAAAAATAAAGACATCAGTTTCCACTGTTAAAACCTTTAGTTGAAGCCTTCAGGTCAGTCTCAGCACCCAATTAAAAGCCTTTTGGTTACCATTCAGTAATTAGACAGGAAACAGTCACAGAATGATGGCAAATGCTTTGAATCCATGGCAATTTCCCTCCATTTCACTTTATCAAACAATTCCAGAAGCAAGCTCCCCAAATCCCCATGTAGGCTGGCAGCAGAAAGAACTCTCAGCACATATTCCTATAGTGAAAAACATGAGATAAGCTTAAAAGGAGAAAGAAAGAGAAGCATTGTTGGAAGTATACCACAAATCACTGAACTGGGGGAGAATATAATGGTTTTTCCTGATATGAATTGCAACACTGATATGAAAGAAAAATAAAATTAGGATGAGGGCATTAAACTATTCAGGGACTTGCTAGAAGCTTTTTTTTCCATTAAAACTAAAACTTCTGATAAATTATTTATTTGACTGTCTCCCAACTGCATTTCACAAAAGAGAAAAGAAATAAGTAGGGGATTTGTTATGATGGACTTATTTTTGACCCAAAAAAGAAAAAGAAAAGCTTCTTGTTAAATGGAAGTGGCAAAGAACTATGGCGAAAGTGATAATATCATTTAAGAGTTTGTAATCCCCAAGGAAGAGAAGGTTGTATATAGGTAGGTACTCTAAGCTTTAGGAGAGCAGAATTTAAAGAGTGCAGAGAAATGATAGTCATGATTTCATAGTCAGAGAATAAAAGTAAAGATAGATCAAGAGGAACATGAGAAATTCTCAAAACTGAAAATTTTGAAAATAAAGTCATACATGATTGTGGTGACTAAGTAGAAGGACAGACATCTAAATTAAGATGAAGCTAAACATAGAACTCTGAGATATGAGATAATATGAGACAAGAACTTAATACAAAAAAAGTGTGAAAGTGGAAAGAAGGACCTGAAATCATGCATACGTAAAGGATACTGACATAGACCTGCAAGAACTGTGTCAAGATGGGTAAAACCAAAATGAATAGAAGTTTCAAAACTTTAAAGGAATTTTAAGGGCTTTTCACAGCTATTTGGTACAAGAAGATGGAAAGGGTAAACTCACCAAGGCAAAGGTTATAGTGAGGCAACAGAAAGTAGTTATACATCTTATATTTTGTTCTTATCTTTTCTTTAAAGAAATACAAATTTTAAATTAAGAAGAGTAGACAAAACAAAACCAAAAGAGAATCACAGACCAAAAGAGGCAAGGAATTACTACAATAACATGAAATTACTTGAAAAGATTTCATGTTTCTAGGCCTATAATTACATGTTGGAGGACCATTAGACTGTGAACTCTTTGAGAGAAGGCACTGGTTTTTGCCTCTCTTTATAGCCCTAGCATTTGTACTTTGTACAAAGCAAACACTTTATAAATATTAGTTCACTTACTGACCACTAAGAGGTGATGTGAATGAAAAGTCTGAGAGAAATAATTTCTGGATAATTAATAATTTATTAATTATGGTACCATATAATCAATAAGTTGAGGTCAGTGGTTCTCTTGGTAACCAAAGACCTCTTAAATACCTTTGAAAAAGGGGTTGTCAGTGATGGTTGGTCATCAGCTATGATTGGTTAAAAATTAATGAGAGAATGAATATTATAGTGAAGAGTGGATCTTTTCTAATGGGGGACAGGGTACCTAACTTTGATCTTGTCAGTTAGATGAAGAGACTCATCACCACCTAGACCATTCTGCCTTGGGCAATCTAAACAAAAGGATCCATCTCTGCCTAGACTACTTAAATTGAACACAAGGGTCCTGAATTCACCTAGACTAGATTTTCTTAATCCTTTAAGTCAGAAATGAGCTCTCTACAGTTGGGTTGAGTCCTGCCCAAGACTGAAAAGAACTGGGCTTTGAATGAGGTACTAATAATTGGTTATTAATAATAAAAGAGGATATTTATGTCTCATATCTAAAATTGGTTATTAATAAGATAAGAATATAATCTTTTTTTCTCAAAGGATTTTCAAGGATGACTGTGGAATTGTTCTTCTTGGGAAGGATTGTGTAATGCCATGCGCCAGCAGATTCCCAAAAGAATGCTACTGTGAACAGCTTTTAAGGTTTTGATTACACAGTATGGTGAATACTCTCTTTATTCCATTACAAATCAAGGCAAACATTCACAATATATCACAATATAATATTCACAACATTGCATCTTATCACAGAAAGTCACAATATAGTATTCATAACAGCTTAACATTAGAATGGCCACAGTTTTCACTACAGTGGCCACAATATTTGGAACAAAGAACAAAAGAATAATCATCTGCTTTCCCCAAGGGGGAAAACCTCCTCACTTAATCATTCAGTCAATTCACAATACAATAATCAAACTTCCACTCATGGGCAGCCATTAACTTAATCAGTCACTAATCTAGATTCACAATTACTAAATATAATTAATCACAAATACAGTCATTAGAAAACCACACAAACCCTCCACCCCTTGGTGTCCAGCAAACCTCAGTTTCGTCCAAGGGAAGGCCTTTTCTTCATCTTGAATCTGGGTGGTCTCTCTGATTCTCTGGATCCCCTTCCATTGTCCCAGCTCCTTCCCAAATCCACCAAACAGTCACCTGAATTCAGTCACCTGGATTAAGCTCCCAGGTCCTCGTCCAGTCCTCAGAGGTAGACAGCTCCCAGGTCCTTGTCTAGTCCTCAGGGCAGTCCCTGGCACACACTGAAGTCCACAGGGTCCAGCATATCTCAAATCCTTCACCCCATTTCTTGCCTGGAATTCAAGGATCAGGCAGGCCATGAACAAACAAACTCTTATCCTGGTCATGCTTCTTCAGTCCTCCAGCAGTTCAGCTGGCCCTAGGACCCAGAAGGAATATTGGCCTTCTTGGGGGACTTCACCAGATTCTGGTCTCAGGAAAACTCCATCTCATTTCTCAGTCAGCTTCAAGATGCTGGGAGAGAAACTCTTTCTCTCTTTCTCTCAAGAAAACTCCAACTCACTTCTTCAGTCCAGCAGCCCAGCTTCCAGATGCTGAGACAATCCTGCTTCCTCCAGCAAGAAAATTCCAATTCTGTCTTTCTGTCTCTGGAATTCTTCTTTATATACACACACTGGTCTCCTATCTCAGCTAATCCCCTTCTTCCACATCAACAGGGGAGTTCACACCTTCTCAGCAGTGGACAGGGTTCACACCTTCCATACTTAGCTCTAAGTTACTAAGTGCTAAGTATTTGCTAAACTGACTGCTGTTATAGATTAAGTATAGGAAATTTCTATAAAACTGGAAACAGAAAATATTGCAGCAGTTTTCAGAAAGGGGGAAAAGGTGAATTCTAGAAACTGTGGCTCAATAAGCTTGATATTAATTCCTAGAAAAGTTTGGGAACATAGTTCTAAAGAGAGAATTTATGAATGGTTAATAGAGGAGGTTTTGATCATTAAGAGCCAGAGAAGGTTTAATAGGACCAAGTCATGTTAAATGAGCCTCATTTCTTTCTCCTTCTTTTAGAGGAAAATATTAAGCAAAATGTGTCTGGATTTTATTAACGCATTTAACAAAGTACATTATGACCTTGTTGAAGAAGTGTGGATTTGGTGATGATGCAGTTAGGTGGATTTAGCTATAGCCAAAGAATATTGATAGATTATCTTGAAAGTCATCCAGGGATGTTTTGGAGCTAGGTAAAATTGGATCATGATAGCCAATTGTTAAATTTTCAGTCTGAAACATTTATACCTCAGAAATAAGCAAATGCTGTGTATCAGGGGTTAAATTATTGTTTTGTTGATTGTCTGGCCTTAACGAAGTGATTGAGAAAATATTAATAATGCAGATTAAATTAAAAAGTGTGTCCTGTGTACATTATTTTTCTACCAGAGAGTTGTCAAAAAATTTATCAGCACACCATCAGGGGCATCCCTGGTGACATTCCACAGGGCACTCTATAACTACTGTAGTAACTTAGATGATAAACGGTATGCTTACCAAAATTGTGAACAATACCAGGTTGGAAAGGATATCAAATACAATGAATGGCTGAATCTAGATTTAAAGTAATGTCTTCTGCTTGGAATGATGGATCAAACCAAATGTGGTAAAATTTAAGAGGAATACTTCTACTGCCTTGTTTTTAGGGCTTCCCCCCTTAATTATGAGATATAATATAGAAGTTAATATTAAAATGACCTGAGGGTTTTAACATATTACAATACTGTAATATAACTTCTTAAAAAGAAAAACAAAACCTAATGTAAACTTTAATAAAAAATCTTAATAAAAAAATCAAGAGAATTCCAGTGCTCACATTTCAAAGTATTGTATTGTGTCATATCGTAATGTATCTTACTGTCTTTCATTATAGCTTGCTCTGTGCTGGTATATATTACATAGAAGGATGTTGGAAGTGAGCACTACAGCTAAGTTACCTCCCTCCCCTTCAACATAGCATTTTTCTCGTTCCTCCCATTCCCACACCACATCCCAAACAACACTTGAAATAACTCTCACTACAAATTCATATACTACTGTACCTTAGTCTCATGCATAGTCACAAAAGAACACATTCTCATTGTGATCACCAACAATTCTCCTTCCACATTCCGCATGCCTGCAATGCTCTTTATCTTCACTTGCTTGCCTGACTTCCTTCAGTCCTCATTTCAAATTCCATCTTCTACCAGAATCCTTTCCTGGTCAACTTCTAGTGCTGGTATCTTTCCTTCAAGATTACCTTTCATTTAAGTATATATGACTACATGTTGTATATATAGTTATATGCATTTAGCCTTCTTAATTAGAATATGCCTGCCCTGCAGCCAGGGATAATTTTTTTTTTATTTTTGCCTTCTTTTGTATTTCCAGCACTTAGTGTGGTGCCTGGAATATGATAAATGCTTAATAACCTGTGATTGATTGATTCAAAATTCCCAGGTTAGTTTTTTTTTTTCAAATCACTAGTCACAAGCATCAGCCCTGAAACTTTCACCTGGCATTTCCTAAATATCCTTATGAACTGTTAATACCTGTTTCCCTTTTTAAAAATGAAGGAAACTTTATTTCAGGAGCTAGGGTCTTATTAGGGATGTGACATGAAATCATACAAAGACAGAATGCCCCACCCATACTTTACAGAAACTGGAAAGAAACTCTAAGTTGGACACATGTGCATCTTAGGATATTAACATGTGTTAAATGGAGCATTAAAATGCTAGAATGCATCTAGGATGCTGAGTCTGGAGACTGCGTCATATAGTAAATAACTAAAGAAACTGGAGATTAAAATTTATGATAATCTGGGTTGTAATGATAATTTTGGGATAAATGGGGAATAGGAGGGCTATCTTAAAATGCCTGAAGCATTGTAAAACAGGAAAGAAAAGTAGAATTTATTCTGTGTGGTTCCAGAGAGCACAAGTATGACTAATAAATGGGTAGGAGATAGAGGGAGGTGGATTTCAGCAATTTAAGGGAGGACTTTCTAACACTTAAAACTGTCCTAAATTATACTAAGCTGTTTTAAGACAATACTGTTTAAGCAAAGAATATTAAGAATATTGTGGATTTTTATACTGAATGACATAAGATGACCTCCAAGATACCTTCCTACTCTATGATCTTCTTAATTCTATTTCGGTGTGGAATAATCTATTGAATCACAGAGAATGTTAGTCACAGAAGCCATGAACAAAAACCAGGTTTCCTAATTTACTGTCTAGTGCTATTTGTGTATATTTTGTTTGGATTCATATTGTGTCTCCACCCCACAATAATCTTTATCTCATTATGATTCATGCAAAATTTATGCATATGGTCTGTACCACATCATATATTTGTTTATATTGCCTGAGGGTTATTCCTTGGTTGTTGGTTAAGAATATATGATTTATTTTTTTTATTGAATTATAATATTTTAGAGGGCAATGATCATGTTTCCTATTTATTTTATATACTTCATAACACATGATGACAGAAGCAGAGATAAAAGGAAGTATGTAATAGAAAGAAAGGTACATAATAAAGATTTTTTTAAATTAGAAAATGGTGATTACTAAAAAATTTGGTCCTGGTTAGAGGCCCTCTTATTAGAAAGCAGGATGTAGCAAAGAAGTAAGACCCAAGGAAGAGAGGAGGGAAGAAAGAAAGAAGAAGGAAGGAGTGTCCCAAAGATTTATTTCTTCAGAATTTCTCGTAAACTACAGGAGAATACTATTAAGGAAAACCATATGGCTACACATATGGGAACTCAAAATGACCAATTCAGAATTTAAAATGACGTACAGAGGAGGAAAGGAAGGACAATTGAGGATTTGTATGATAGAGTGACCCAATCCTTTAAAAATATTAGTTACTAAGGAGCCCGGAAAGATAAGAAGATTTTGGTGAAGGTTAAAGCAGACAGGACATAAAAATAATGTCCTTGAATGAATCCTTTCTAATTCCAGAGGATGCTATCTGCCTCTCAGAGAAGTGATGGACCCAAGATGTAGAAATATATTTTTGGACATGTCCAATGTGGGGATTTATTTTGATTGAATATGTGTGTGTGTGTGTGTGTTACACACACACATTTTTTAAAAAGGGTTTTCTTTCATCTTTTCTCTAATGGTGATGAGGTAGAAGGGAGGAAAAATAATTCTTTGTTAATAAAAAAAATTAAATAGTGCAGTGGGGGCAAAAGGAGGATCACAGATGTTATAGGGCAGATATTGGTGTAAATGAGGTAATGATAAAGGATGACAAAAAGAAGGAAGAATGCCTTAACTCTTATTTTGCTTCTCTTTTCTCTACTAAGGAGAATTATCTTTAGACTGGAATCATGTTAGTGATTAACAAGGAGCTGAAGCCTGATAAGTGAGGACATGATAAGAGACAATCAATGAATTAAACCTGGCAGGCCCAGACAAACTACATCTAGCAATACTGAGAGGACCTGCCAATGTGATTGCTGAGCTTCTCTCAGGATTTTTTTAAAGTACAAGATAGAAAAGGTGATCCTAGGCCTGGAGATAGATAAATATTATCCTGTGAGTTTTTTTTTAATAGAGATAAAAATTGATTTTTTAAATAATAGGCTGCTGAACCTGACTTCCAAATTTTAGAAGGAATAATTAAAAGACAATCTGATCACCTTTGAGTGTTGGTCACTAAGAGCCAGAATAGGTAAGTTAAGAACAGGTCATACCATCCCAGCTTAGTTTTTTTAAAAAACAGATTGACAGACTGTATTATCATGTTAATTCCCTAGATACATTAAATTTGAATTTCAGCAAGGCATTTGGTTGCCTCTCATGATGATATTGTGGAAAATATAGAAAGATGAGGTGTGAATGACTGTAGGCCAGCATATGACCAATGTATTCCCAGTCTGGGGAATATGTGTTGGGGAAGGAGCCAGGAAGGCAAAAAAGCTTTTATTAAGCTCCATATGCCATATTCCAAGTATTATGCTAAGTACTTCCAAATTGTTATCTCATATTGTCTTCACAGAAACCCTGGGAGGTAGGTGTTGTTATCAGTTCCATTTTACAGTTGAGAAAGCTGAAGCAAGTAAAGGTTAAGTGACTCACCTACAGTCACACAACTATTAAGTATCTGAAGCTTGATTTAAACTCACATTTTCCTTCTGGATCAAGGACTTTATCCATTGCTCTACCAAGATGCCAATTTATGGGGGGTGGGGTGGGTGGGTGGGAGGTGGTTGGTGAGCTTACTTCTGGAAGCATAGGATATGTAATTCAGAGACTATGTCAGATTTAGAGCATACACAGATATTCCTCTGACTCTTTCTTGTTCACTTACTGTGTTGTCCTAAAAAGCCTTTTAATTGGCCGCAGAACCAGAACTGAATGTTCTGGTGGAGGAGCTGCATTTCTTTATTCTTTCTTGTTTGCCAAAATACTTGAAAATTACTCTTTGAGCTTTCTTAGGTTGGGAGAGATGGAGGGGGCCTTTCATCCTATTAAACTTTGCCTATGAACACCTCTTATCTCAGGCAAGCCTGTGTTTGAGTTAGGGTCTCCTCCTGTTCATTATCTTCTGACTCTTATATAAGGCCCTCCCTGTATACTCAGAAGAAGAAGTAGCTTTTATTCTTCAAAAAATGATGCTAATGAGCCACAGGTGGTATCTGGTGAAAGACCGTCCAGAAAGCAACAGGAGAAAGATAAATAGTGATCATTTGTTAGGTAAATATTTACCTATGTGATAACAGAAAGGTCTGTTGTCTTCTCAGAGTAGACATCTTGATGAAAAGAACCTCCAATATTTATCAAAAAGGATGACTATTGCCCACTTTTGGAAAATTAACATGGACCCAAATAATATTGACCAGAGAACCCTAGAAAGTATTGTTAATGACAATACTTGAAGTCTTGAAGAATAAATTATAGGCTTTAGGGAGCACAGATGGTGTTTCCATCACTGTTGACCATTGATGCTAAGGGATTCAGAAGAGAAATATGGGTTTAGAATGTGGGCAACTAGATACGGAGATGATATTTGGATTTCTGCTCCAAAGCTTAAAATATAAGAATGACAGGCTCTTGGTTGGGGGTGGAGAGTACCTGAAAAGGAATATTAAGAATATGTCTGCCTGGAATCTTTCAAATCTAATTGAAAGGGTTTTAAATGTAAAAGGATGTAGGGGGAAAGCTTCTTAAATATATCAAGCCTGATAGATGCCATAGAGAGTAGCTATAGTGTGGGAAGGATAATAATACATGAAATAACCAGAACTTTAAAGGTGACAAAAATCTGAGGAAGGAGCCAGTGTTAAAAATCCATAGTCCAGATAGCTATACATAAATGCAGAAAAATATTGCAAGCGAGTATGATTCACAAACTACCTTAGCACAAAAAGGAAAAAAAAATTACCTTAGAAGCCTTACCGAGACTTGGTGGGATGAAACTCATTTTTAATTATGGTTCTAAAAGAATATACATTATTCAAAAGAAATTAGAAAGTCAGAAGGGGTGGCAAATTAAGATGATATATTCATATAAGGAAGTCCAGGCACAAAAGGAGGAAAGCCTTGTGAAGAGCATTGGACAGATGATCAGTAGAGGCAGAATAGAAGCAACATTGATACCAGAGGGTATCTAGGTATAAACTACCTAGGTAGAAAGCTGAAATAGATGAGCACTGTTGGAAACAGATTGCAGTTCTATCACTGGGGCACGAAATAGTTATGATGGGAGATTTAGACAAGTGTCAGAGGTATTTCTATGCCAAAAGCAGACTGGCAAATAATTTCTTGACTTGCTTTAAAATTTTAATCCTTCAAAATGTGGAAGAACTATCAAGGATGAATTCTATTCTGTGTCTGATTTTCACTACCATGGAAGAACTAGTTGTTTGACTGGAAATGATAAACATCTTAAGGGGAAATATAGACTACATATTTCAATTTCTGATGAAGGTGAGGAAAGCCAGCCATAATTTATCATGCATTATAGTTTTTAGGGGACAAGATTTCAAAGTGTTTAGGTAAATTATAGGCACCAT
>JAQQSW010019544.1:0-11025 GCA_028646575.1 Pseudocheirus occidentalis
GAGGGGCCTTACAGTGGGGTCAATGTTCTGGGCTGGGGGGTAGGGGCAAAAAGGGGAGAAAATCTGTAACTCAAAACCTTGTGGAAATGAATGATGTAACCAAGAAAATAAATTAAAATTAAATTAAAAAAAATTCCATTAGAATGTGATTATCTTGAGAACAGAGACTATCTTACTTTTTAATTTGCATACTCTGCCTTATAATAGTGCTTTGCAAATAGTAAAAACATTGTAATTATTTATTTTTATATCTTCATTCATTCATACAAGAAACTCACATTCTGATGTCAACAATGTCATACAAATGACTAAATATTATATATAAACATACATACATACATACATACATGCACACACATATAATAGCTAGAAGGTAATTTCAGAGGAATGGTGTCACCTGGAGAAAGAAAGGAAGGGAAAAAAATTCCTAGAGAAGGCAAAATTTGAGTCATGTCTTGAAGCAAATCAGGAGGGCCAGTAGATGGAAGTGAAGAAGGAACACAGTTAGGGGCATGGAGGACAATCCCTAAAAACACCAAACAAGTACAATCTCTTTAATTCTAAAGGTAATGTTAAGCCTCTCAAATTCATTGGGTATGTGAATGGACAAGTGTATGAAGTATATGTGTGATATGGCCAAATTTTCTCTTTAGGAAAGTAAATTTGGCAGCTGAGTAGATTATGGATTAGAGACAGGGGAGACAAGTCAGAGTGGGCAAATAATTTGTCACTCAACTGTTAAGTAAGACTAAAATGCATAGCTGTTTCAGAGAGATGAGTAATATTTATTGTCAGTAGAAACCTGCATCTTCTCCCTCCCTCCATCCATCCCTGGTCCCCCTCCCCTGTCCTCCATATTGTGCCTGACCAAAAGTTCCATTTGGGTGAGATGTGCCATCAAGATTGTGGGTTGGCCAGCAAGGGCATTCATAACAGCTGAATGTCCTGTTTCTCTGCTAAGAGATGGAGGCAAATGAAATAAACCATTTATCTTTTTGAAATTTAAAGAAGATTCCTTTGTCAGAATTTCCAGACATGAAGCTTACAGCAGCTCTGGTCATTTCACTCCATTATAAATCATTTTGGAGACCTATTGAAATCTGTCACTAAAAACCTCTTGCTTTTAAACAGAAGAGCTGCCAATGCCAATATTAAAAAAAACGTGTTGGAGGCAAGCAGGCAATCAGAAAACTTCAGTCTTCTGTCTTAATGCCAGAAGGTAAGTCTACGTATTTAACACTTTGCTGGAGACTACCAACCTCAATGTTCATTTCTTCCACTTGGGCTGTATTACTCTGTGGGGTGGCTGAGAACTGCTTGTATAATTGGAGTTGGAGATATTTCTGTCAATCTGACTGGGATTTCTTTTCTTTCTATTTGCTCTTTAGAATTTGAACCAGAGGCCAAATCTACAGTAATGGATTTAGGAAGAAGATATGAATTCTACTTATTGTTAACCTTGGAGAATCTATGACTCTCCATCTGGTGCCAGTTTCAATGTACTGCCATTTTCAAAGGAGGATCTTCCTAGAAAAGTGATGGGGGTGGTGGGGGGTGGGTGGTGAGTGGAAGGGGAAAGTGAACTTAGATACCTTAGATGTTGTCTTTGGCTAAAGGAATTTATTACTTCATGGTGTAAGAAGGGGTGTGGTGGTAACTGTTTAATAATCAACTCTTAAAAACAGTCACACTGACACACTTTTAAGTTTAATATACAACATACATTGGCTTCTGTCCTTACTCTTTGTTCATGAATAACAAGTCACATTACCTATTTAAACCTCAGTGATCTCACTTTTGAAATTAGGATAGTGATAAAAAGTGCTGTCTCCCTTACATGATTGGTGTGATGAAAGTACCCTGTAAAGTCTAGAAACTTATATAAATGTGAATTTTTAAAAACATCGGCCCCAAAATCATAGCTTACTGTAGATAGAGCCACATAAGGATAATTGCCTAAATATTCCAGAAAGGGTTTATTCCCTTTGAGAATAATCCTCCTCGTATGGACCTTGGATTAAGAATGGAAGAATTAGTTATCTTGGAGTAGGTTGGACTCTGATCATTACTTTCAAGAGAATCCTGATGCTTTCTAATTGTAAACTGTTTTAACTTGGGAGAAGTATGTTTAGTTAGAGACTGAAGAGGACTAAAGAGGACAGAAAATCGTTGGTCATTTTGTCAATGATTTTTAATATCCATCAATTGTTGATAAATCAGAGATTGAGAATTTGATTTTTTTAAATCTGTACTAACAGTAGAACACATATAGATAGGAACATGACATTACAATTATTATTTCATTTGATCTTAGTTCATCACAATCTGGCTTCCATCTATCTTTCCAGAGTAATTATACCTTACTCTTCCTCATACATTCTGTGTTTCTATTCTAGTAGTTGACTTTACATCTCCCACCTGCATGATTTGCATAGTCTGCCATGCTGGCATAACATGTGCTCTATCCTCACCACTCTGTCTTACCTTATATAGAAGTCATTTCCTGATTTTCTCAGTTCTCAGTGTCCTTCCACTCCCTCTGAAATTCATTATTTTTTGTACATTTTTATTCATTTATGTATATTATATATTTTGTTTTACATTATATGTTGTTTATTATATATTTATATATGCGTTATTTTAATTATTATAAATTTTATATATTTTTATTGAATTACTGTTGAATTTCCTCTCCCACATTGAAGGATTGGGTGAGTAGAAGTGTGTTTGGGGAGCAGAATGGAAGGTCGTCAAGATCAAGGAACATTTCTAGAGAACAGAGTACAGTACCTGGCATATCCTAATTGCTTGATTGATGTTCAATTAATAGAATTGCTGAATTGAAAAGCTCTGTGACATAAACAACATTATCCTTATTTTTCAGATGAAGAGATTGAGGTTTAAAGAACTAAAGTGAAATAATGTTACACAACTAGTAAATAATTAAGATCTTTTTAAACCAATTCCAGGCTTCATTCCACTATTAAATTTTCATTATATACACACACACACACACACACACATACATACATTTGTACATATACACACATATACACAATACACATATGTATTTATATATGTATATCTATACACATGCATATATGTGTGCATGCGTGTATTTAAAATGATCACATTTGGATAAATATACATATATCAACAATGACTATATACATATACATATATAAACATATGTTTTAGAGAGATAAATTTATCTTTATATATCCATATTTAGAGATATAGAGATATATCAATAGACAGACAGACGGATGGACGGACGGATGGACAGACAGAAGGACGGATGGATGGATGGAAGGATGGATGGATGGATGGATGGATAGATGATATATGGATAGATAGATAGATAGATAGATAGATAGATAGATAGATAGATAGATAATTTCCCCAAATGGAAGTGACCTCAGTGACGGTGCAGACCACAATCATTCATTCCTGAATATACTGGACATTTTTAAGCCATTTCATCAAGTTTGCCACATAGAAGCCTACTAAGTGTTTTGTAATCTTTCACATTTTCCCTCTACTATGAAGGTATCTTTGGAACATTCTTGGTATCCCCTTGTTATCCCTCAGTCCTGGCATGTAACCAACCTGTCTTCTGTTCCTGTCACAAAACTCCCTGATGACATTCTTTACTCCTACTCTTCAAAGTTCTTCACTGTCTATATGCTGTTGATTGCTTATTCCCACCTTTTTCATTTCATTCATAGTTTTCCATTGTGTGTGTCTATGTGTGTGTCATCATTATCACTTCACAGGTAGTAAGATTTCATGTCTTGCTTAGCAATCCCAATAAAACATTACTATGGGAAGTCTGTGCTTTCATGGAAACTTTAGAGATTAAAAAACAAAACAAAACAAACAAAAAACAACACACTGCAATTTCAATAAGGCAATCCAGTCTATTTTTCTTTTGTTCAATTCTGGGAAAGTTCCTTTTCCTTCTGTTTTGTATATCCCAGATATTACACAACTAGCTAAACTCTGTAGTGTATCCAGTCAAATTAGTGTTTAATTTGGGGCAATAAAGATTCTTCATCCATTCAGTCCATCTTACATGGGGTTAGAAAGACACAATTCTTCGAGTGATGACAGATCTATCTGTTTCAGGAATATCTGTAGCATTTAGGGGCTTGATGTAATTAAATCAGTGTTATCTTAAAATGGGAGTATCTAGAGCAACACACTATTCATAGAAAAGTCCTCATTGACTTGGAGTTGGTGATGGATTTTCTCCATTAGAGTAGGTAATATTTTTGTAGAGCACATATCTTTCTCTTTCAGCCTTCACTCGATGTGTCATCATTAGAAAGTCATTGGACAGTTCCTTCTATTATTACATCTTCCAAGGAACACTGAAGCATGTGTAAAACAGCCTGTAAGGCAGTATTTTGTAAAGCTGAATCAACTCCCTTTGAGCTCATGAATATTCAATATTCTCTAGGTCAGACTTCATTGAATTCTATTTGGGAAAAGAGTAAGTATTTATAAAGTGCCAAGGACTGTGCCAAGTCCTTTTAGAAATATTCTCATTTGATCCTCACCACAGCCCTGCAAATTAGGTGCTATATTATATTCCCATTTTACAGTTGAGGAAACTGAGACAAATACAAGTTAAAGAATTTGCCCAGAATGACATACCTAGG
Source organism: Pseudocheirus occidentalis (assembly GCA_028646575.1). NCBI lineage: Eukaryota > Metazoa > Chordata > Mammalia > Diprotodontia > Pseudocheiridae > Pseudocheirus > Pseudocheirus occidentalis. The sequence continues at coordinate 4,665 of JAQQSW010019544.1, forward strand.
AAGAATCTGAAGCCAGATTTTAACTCAGGTCTTCCTGATGCCAGATCCAGCACCCTGTCTGCTGCAGAATCTCCTGTAAGATTCTAATATAGCCAAATTGGAGAGTTAAAGGTTTAGGCAGGAAGAAAGTTTACACTGTCCTGTGGGTTACTTAAAATTTTGCTTCCTGTCTAGAATAGACAATGTAGTATTGTGGAAAGAATCTTGGACTTGGGGTCAGGAAATCATAGGCTGAATCCCAATTTTTCTATGTATTAAGGGAAATTCACTTAACCTCTGATGCTCAGTGCACTTATTTGGAAAATGGACATCATCATCATCATCATCATCATCATCATCATCATAGTTACACTATCTGCTTCACAGTATTATGATAAGAAAATACATTTTGCAAAATTTTGTTCTGTAAAAAGATGTGTACCATTATCATCATTAATGGGCTAGAGAAGATTGGGAGAAACTTTTTTGCTCCACTTCCCCAAAAAGATTTTAGTAGTCTTATATCATGTGTCTTGTATTGGTAATGACTGACCTATCAGAAATATTTTTAGTTTGAAAGCAAAAACAAAACAATAACCTTGGAACCATGAAAAATTTCTAAAAATTAAACAGCCTGAACACCAAGTGGAATCAACTTATCTTTGCTTTAATTCAGTACCTTTCTCATCAGAAAGAATTCATTACTCTCAGGGCCCAAGCAGGCAAACATTTGTGGTAATTATACTTCCTTGGATAAACTGTAATCATCATTTGAAATCTAAGGCATTTGTTCCCCAAACATATCTCATGTAGGCACACATACACACATACGTATGTATGTATGTTACATATGTATATATGTATGTGTGTATCTAAGTCAAAGAATAAATATACAGCATGTAAAATTTTGATTTGTTTAAAGTTATTTAAAATTTCTTTTTGTTCTCATGACACCAAAACACAATCTAAGATTTAAAATGCAATGCAACACAACAGTTATATAAAGATTTTCTAACTCTTTGTCCCAAATCCCTACATGGTATCTTTTGTGATACATCTAGATATGGTAAATAAAGAACTAAATTTTGGGTTAGGAGTTGTAGGTTGGAATCTTGCCCAGACACTAAACAGCTATATGGTTTATGGAAAACGTCAATGCCTCTCATTCCTCATCTCTTAAACAGATCAAATAGCAAATTCCCTTCCTATCTAAGTTTTATGAAAAATGGCAAATCAGTCAATGAATGGTGAAAACTTTGAAGACTTGATTAAGCCTCTTCTTTCCTTTACCCTTTCTACTTTTAGCAACATCAACCCTCTGGTTCTTACAAGGCTTCTACTAAGAGGAACACTCCCAAGACAACTATAGCTGTGCCATTTGAAATTCAACACATAAATTCAATCAAAACTAGATTTAACATGAGCTACTGAATTCAGAGTTGGGGTAATATACAAATGACCCTGGTTCAGTGTCTAACTAGTATAACAAGGCTGCATAGTAGATAGAGTGCTGGGCCCAGAATCAGGAAGATTCATCTTCCTGAGTTCAAATCCAGCCTCAAATGCTTACTGTGTGACCTTGGGCAAGTCACTTTACCTGTTTGCCTCAATTTACTCATTTGTAAAATGATCTGGGGGGCAGAGCCAAGAAGGCGGTGTAGAAGCAGCAAAGCTCTGCAGCTCCCACACAGCCAACCTAAATACCCATAAAATATGGCTCTAAAAATTTTTTAGATCTTCCAAACTCACAAAAATACAGAAAGCACATCTCTCGCTGAAGGCAGCTCTGCAGGAGGAGATCATCGAGGAAGGCTGGGAGACAAGACCAGCCCAGCCCAAAACAAAAACCACAGTGAGTCCCCAGGAGGAGCCCAACAGCAGCATGAGTCTACCCTGGAGAACAGATCTATAGCACCTCAATCTTCACTTCTATCAAGGTAGGAAGGATTTAGAGAATTAGAGAAAGGTCAGTGAAAGTGAAACTTTCAAGCTAAAATTGGGGGAGGAAAAGCAGTTGGGCTTATCTGCCCTCAGGGCAAGGAAGCAGTGGGGGAAGGGCAGGATCTGTCCTCCACCTGGCTGCCTCAGAGCTCCTGGCTTGCGGACCCACAGTGGGGCTGAGACAATTGATCAGGGCCAAGGGCTCTTGCATTGAGGAGCCTGGATCTGGAGCATGGTCTTTTGTGGTGGTCCTGGGGTGCGCTTTCAGCAACCCAAAGCTGGTGGGGCCTGCAGCACGACCCCAATAGCTCCAGCAGCTGTCAAAACCTCAGCAATTTGGGACAGAGCTTTTACCCCTGGAAGCAAAGTTTCACAGACCTAAAAAAATCAGCCAATTAATTGAAAGGCCAACATGAGGAAAAGGAAGCAAAAGAACCGCAATAAGACTCTAGAATCATTTTTTGAGGACAAAAAGGATCAATGCATGGAACAGGAGGAAGACAACACAGTCAGAACTCCCACACCAAATGCTTCCAAGTCACTCAAAGATTTCCTACAAGCTATAGAAAGACTGAAAAAGGACTTTGAAAACCAAATAAGAGAAGAGGAGGAAAAGTTGGAAGAAAAATGAGAATAAAGTGAGAAAATCATGAAAAGAGAGTCAACAACCTGACTGAAGATTAACTCAAATGGCAAAAGAGGCCCAGAAAGCCAATAAGGAGAAAATGCCTTAAAAAGTCAAATTTGCCAGATGGAAAAAGAATCTCAAAAGCATTCTGAAGAGAATAATTCCTTCACAATTAGAGTGGAGCAAGTGGAAGCTAATGACTTTATGAGAAACCAAGATAATATTAAACAGTTACAAAGAAATGAAAAAAAATAGAAATCAATGTGAAGTATCTCCTTGAAAAAACCACTGACCTGGAAAATAGATCCAGGAAACAATATATGGAAATTATTGGTTTATCTGAAAGCCATGACCAAAAAAATAATTTGGAAAGCATCCTTCAAGAAATCTTCAAAGAAAATTGCCCTGATGTTTTAGAATAAGGCGGCAAAATAGCACTTGAAAGAATTCACTGATCACCTCTTCAAAAAGATCCCCAAAAGAAAACACCTAGAAATGTTATTCCCAGGTTCCAGAACCCCCAGGAGAAAATATTACAGGCTGCCAAGAAAAAATTATTTGAATACTGTGGAAACACTATTAGGATAACCCAAGATCTAGCAGCTTCTATACTGAGGGATCGCAGGGCCTGGAATATGATATTTCAAAGATCAAGGGAGCTGAGATTAAAACCAGGCATCACTTACCCAGCAAAAAAAAGTATAATGTTCCAGGGGAAATTGTGGTGATTCAATGAGGTGGAGGACTTTCAAGCATTCTTGCTGAAAAAACCAGAACTGCACAGACAATTTGACATTCAAACACAAGAAGCATGAGAAGCTAAACATAGGAAAGAAATCATTAAAGAACTTATGAAAGTTGAACTATTTACATACCTATATGGAAAAATGAAAATAGTAACTTATGAAACTTTTCTTAGTATAAGGATAGGTGAAGGGAATACAAATGTGTGTATATATATGTATATATATATATATATATATATACTTACATATATGTCTATATAGGAGGCTATATATGCATATGAACACATCTGATCATGTGTATATTGCATATAGAGGATATAGGATGAATTGAATACAAAGGGATGATACTTTAAAAGGTGAAATTGTGAGTTGGGAGAGGACTAGAATGAGAGGACACAGGGAGTGACAAAATGGAGTTAATCATCCCATATAGAAGAGGCAAGGGATAACTGTTACAACTTACTCTCATTTACTCTCAATGAATCTGGTTTGGGGAAGGAATGACATAAACTCTAAACTGGGTATCATGCCACACAGGAGAGTGGGGAGCATGGGGATGAGAGACGGGATGATGGAGGGGAGGGCAGGGTCTGGGGGAGGGATGCTGGAAGCACACATTTCAGTAAAGGGACAGGGACAGGGTAGAGATCAGAACAAGGAGGGGAGGGATAGGAAGGCGGGACATATGATCAGACTGTCACACTATGTCCACTGTGAAGATGTACATTAAACATGCACAGCCTGTATTGAATTGCTTGTCCTTCTAGTGGGGGTTGGTGACAGGGGAGGAACCGAGAGAATCTAGAATCTAAAGCAGTGCAATCCGCGCAGCTGGGAAATAAGATGTGCAGGGGCTGGCTTAGGAAGACCCTCCTTGCTCTACCAGAAAGTTAGAGAGAAGATCGGGGGAGGGACTTTACAGTGGGATCACTGTTTTGGAGTTGGGGTAGGGGAAAGATGGGGAGAAAATTGTAACTCAAAAATCTCATGGAAATGAATGATGTAAACAAGAAAATTAATAAAAATTTATATTTAAAAAAATGAGCTGGAGAAGGAAGCGGCAAAACATTCCAGTGTTTTTGCCAAGAAAACTCTAAATAGGGTCATAAAGAGTGAGATAGGGCTAAAATGACTGAACAACAACAGAATGTCTAACTACCAACGTATTAATCAGGAACCACACACCATATATTTAACTATGACAGAACATCAAAGTAAATAATTGTGGAAATTCTTAATATAAAATCATTTTCAAATGACTCTTCTCCCAAATATGGAAATGAGAACAATCTTCTTAAGACCCACAGACCAATTATGGGAAAATTTTCAATTTTCTGCAAGTAAATACCTAGAGACCCCATACTCTCTAGCGAGGTAAGCTAGTCTTGTGTGGCAACTGACAGGGTGATGTCTTAAAAAGCTTTGTCTCCTTGAGTCCTTAGGGCTATATTTATTTTGTTCAGCTATCTACTCTTTTGTGTTTTCCTTTAAACATTCCTAAACTCAATCAGCCAACATTTATTAAATGCCTACTATGTGCCACACACTGTGCAAAAAAGAGACTAAAGACAGTCCATCCCCTCAAGGAGCTTACAGTCTACAACTAGGTGTAGCCTAGGAACTCCCTCCTCGATTTTGCTCCCTCTGTTATCTGTTTACCATTTGGAAGTTACCCACTCTGGGACCCCATACTGCTGCACTCCATCTCTGCAGCTGTTATATCCTGAAGACCTGAACTCTTTTTGCTTTTGACCTTTGTTGCTGAAAACTGCTAAAGTTCTAATTCTGTGGCCGATTTCAGTCTTCATAAGTGCCATCTGCTACTACTGATTTTTGTCACTACAGTCTCCTGAACTTCTGCCCTACAGATGCTGTTTCTCATTATAGATGCTGCAACTACTACTGATTCAGGGAAATATCATTGCCCTTTTAGAACTAAATGAACCAGAACTGGACCAACATACATCAAGACTTTATTAACACATATTTAGTTCTGTTGTTATTTGACCTGATAACTAGCTTGGCATACAAAAGGACTGCATAGGCCACAGCATTAAATGATAATAATAATAATAATAACAACAACAACAACAATAATAAGCAATCCACTTTTCCCAGCAGGGTATCCCTATGCAGTATTCCCAACTTAGTTAGGACAATTAAAGTTGCTAACAGTTCCAGTTTGCCACAGGCTACCTAATGTGTCTTTTCACTATACGTAGTTTTCATCACTGAGACATTGACTGTGAACTGTGTTCAGTATGATTACCTGAAAAAAACATGCCAGTTTTCATCTGTCAATGCCAATTGACTCTTCTGTCATTGTCTCTTTCCAGGTTTACAAGCAGTCTATTGGCAATAGATATCTGAGAGATTACTAATATTGCTAAAAGTCTCTAATTGGCTCACATCCCCCAAAACCTCAGTGTGAGTTCACACAAATCTCTTTTTTTTAGTTACCTAACTTCTCTTATTCAATCCCATATCATTGCAGGTTGGTTTGAATATAAATAATTGCACATAACTTATATTTTAATAGCAACTTTAGATAGCATAGAAAAACTATTTAAAGGAACAGGCTTGCATCTATATCCGAGGGTTTGAATCTTTTTTCCTCTTTTCTACTCATTGGTCTAGGGAAAGGGAAGTGATAAATCAGATAAACAGAATTACAAGAAAAAAGAAAAGAAAGAAAAGTGTGTGAATCATGTTCTAGCAGTCTCTTCAACCCTGATATTCTGGCCTATCTAATTTCATCTCCTCCTACTCTCTCCCTCCACCTCAGACACACTGTCACATTACTCTTAAATCAACTTGTTTTGACAATTTCAAATAAGTGAGGGAGTATCCAGTCCCTTAATTCCCTGATAACTTGACAATAGATGATTGGAAGACTAGCAAGGTTCACACCTCTCCTCTTCCTTCATTTCTCTGCATGGCTTCTCTCCATTTCAGCTACATGGTTTTGCAGTGAAAAGAATTTTCTTCTGGCTCAAAATCCCTTGAAAATTGTTGACTTCTGGGTAACATATGCATATTAATATTCTTTCTCTACCAAATAACTATG
>JAQQSW010019545.1:0-11025 GCA_028646575.1 Pseudocheirus occidentalis
TATCTTGGTTTCTCATAAAGTCATTAGCTTCCACTTCCTCCACTCTAATTCTGAAGGAAGTATTCTCTTCAGAATGCTTTTGAGATTCTTTTTCCATCTGGCAAATTCGACTTTTTAAGGCATTCTTCTCCTCACTGGCTTTCTGGGCCTCTTTTGCCATTTGAGTTAATCTATTCTTTAAAGTGTTGTTTTCTTCAGTCAGGTTGTTGACTCTCTTTTCATGGTTTTCTCAAATCATTCTCATTTCTCTTCCCAATTTTTCCTCCACTTGTCTTATTTGGTTTTCAAAGTCCTTTTTAGATTATCTATAGCTACTAGGCATTAGTTCTGACTGTGTTGTCTTCCTCCCGTTCCATGCTTTGATCCTTTTTGTCCACAAAAAAAGGATTCTAGAGTTTTATTGCTGTTCTTATTTTGCTTCCTTTTCTTCATGTTGGCCAGTGAATTAATTGGTTGGGGTTTTTTTTTTAACTTTGTGAAACTCTGCTTCCAGGGAGGAAAGCTCTCTTCCAAATCGTTTTGGTTTCCCAGCTGCCGGAGCTAATAGGGGGGTGTTGCAGCCTCCCCTAGCTTTGGCTTGCTGAAAGCACTCCCCAGGACCACCACCCAAGACCACAATCTGTATCCAGGCTGCTCAACACAAGAGCACTTGACCCTGATCAATAGACTCAGCCCCCCTGCAGGATCCACAGGCCAGGGGCTCTGAAGCAGCCCAGTGGGGGCATCTGCTGGTTACAGCAATTTCTGCCCTTCCCCCACTGCTTCCTTGCCCCAGGGGTAGATTGGCCAAACTACTTTTCCTTCCCCAAATTTAACTTGAAAGCTTCACTCACTTTCACTGACCTTTAATCCTGGCTCATGCAGATTGCTCCAGGTGCTTTAGATCTTCTCTGAAGTAGACTCACACTGTGGCTTGGGAGGCTCGGCTCCTCCCGGCACCCTGGACCCTCGCCACATGGCAGTTTCAGGCTGGTCTGGTCTCAGCTCCCAGCCTGGGATGCACCCCTCCTGCTAGCTGCCTTTCTCTAATCCCTATTTTTCACACCTTTCTTTAATACCTATTTTTCACACCTTGGTAGATGTGGAGTTGCTAGAGGCTGTAGATCTTCTCTCTTCTAGACTGGCTGCAGCTCGGCTTGGCTCCTTCCTACCACCCCGGGGCCTGGCCTCAGTTTTGGCTTCAGGCTGGGCTGGCCTCGGCTCGCGTCCTGCCTCAATGATCCCCTGCTGCTGAGATGCCTTCTGGAAGAGATGTGTTTTCTGTATTTTTTGAGTTTGAGAATCCTAGAATTTGTCCAGCACCATATTTTTATGGGTGTTTAGAGTGGCTCCACGTTTTTTTAAAAAAAATTTAATCAGTTCATGAAAATTGTACCCCTTTCAGAATGTAAATTCCACGTTCCTACATATAGTATTTCTATATACAATAATATGATGACATACCTCTCATGAATAGGAATTTCTAGTAATTATGGATACATTTTTATAAAGCACATCATTTATTACCTCTGGGTCTCAATTTTCCTATCTGTCCTATGGGGATGATATAACAGTCCCTTATCTCTCTACTCTTCCAGAATTGATCCAATAATAAGAGTTAGTGTTTAAATTTTTCAAAGCACTTAACTTTTTTTATTTGATCCTAATCAAATGAAGTCCTGTGATTCAGTATCTTTTTTTCAATAGGAATTTGGCAAATAAGAGCCCCATTCACCTCTGCCTGGGGCAGACCACATCAGCAGTCCAGTACTGGAGTCAGTTCTGGTCACTACTTTTCAGGAGAGACGCTGATATGGCATACAGGGGAGAAAAGTCAGGAGGGTGAAGGGCTTCAGTGCCACATAAGTATAAGTCAGTTGGCCTATCACTGAACTAACCTCAGAAAGGGGATCATATAAAGACATATTAATCAAACTGAAAAAAAATTCTTCCCACACCACAGGAGCCCTTTATACTGTGTGAATTAATTTATAGTGTGAATTAGTTCCTCAAGTAAATTAGAATGGAAGCAATGTGATAGGATGAATACTAATAGGTCACATTTCTGGATGACCCTTAACAAATCTATATCCTGAGCCCAGGAGATAAATTCAAAGAGGAATATAGCTTCCTAATAAAAGAGGAATGAGCTAGAGAAAGGTATGCTGGAAGAAGTCACTTGGAGATGGGAGAGCAGAAGCATAGGCAGAGGTAGCTGCCATAAAGAAAGAACCCAGGACTTGGAGGGAGAGGCTTTTCGAGCCTATTAAGTGTGTCAAGAGAAAAGTTTATTGCCAAAATCCATTGCCCCTACGGTCTACAGACCCTAAGAGGGAAATCCTTTATTTTCTAAAGTCTTTTACACTGGATACTACTTTGCTCAGATATCTTTAGCAGCTCCTCATTAAGAACCTAGTAAAAATTAGACTTTTTTTACTTGGTATTCAAGGTCTTACACAAAGTATTACCATTCAATCTTCCCCATCTCACATTATTCTCCTCCATAAATTCTAGTCTTCTTCACACAGGTTGTCCCCAAATTCTATAATATACACCCTCTCCCTACCTCTGCCTCTTAGACTTCCTAGTTCCCTTCAAAACTCAGTTTAAACATAACCTTCTTCTGTCTGAGAAAATTTCTGGTATCTTCCTCCTTCTACCCCAAAATCTTTGCATTTATTTAGTATCTATATAGCCACATACTATCTCCCCAAGTAGAATGAATGCAAATTTCTAAAGGGTAGAGACTACCTTAGTTTTGGGGAGTTGGGGCGGCTAGGTGGCACAGTGAATAAAGCACTGGCCCTGGAGTCAGGAGTACCTGAGTTCAAATTCGGCCTCAGACACTTAACACAAAAAACTAGCTTGTGACCTTGGGCAAGTCACTTAACCCCAACTGCCCTCCAAAAAAAACAAAAAAACGTTTTGGGGAGTCGAGGAAAGGAGATCCTTATATCACCACCTCCAAGCACAGTGTCTAGCAAATAATAGATGCTTTAAAAATACTTATTAATTGATCCTGTAGCCAATTGGACCATCTACTGTTCCTTCTACATATTTTATCTTTTCCTATACCTCTGATTGCTTGTTACATCCTTTTTTATGTAACATGTCTTGAAAAAGGTACTAGGTGGGCATGTATTATATTTAGAATTATGTAAGTGTACATTCAGCCCCAGAATCCTTGACACATCAATAATAGCATGACTATCCTTGCTTCCCAAAGGCTATGTCAGTGGTTCCCCAGCCCTATCATGCCTTGTGAAGCTAGAAAGGCTTTGATTATGAACACAGCTGACAGATTACATCAAGTCCTGGAACATTACTTTCCCAAACAAGACCTACAATCAGTCAGAGTTCAGCCTAACAATACACACAGGAAAGTGATGCTCTATCACTACAAGTCATGGAACAGCACAACCTCTAAAGAATTAAAGTTGTAGATCACCCCCAGAGGGCAAAGGGAAGGCACACATGTCAAATATGAGCAGACTGCAACAAATCATTAGTGAATGATTTCACCAAAGTAGTCAAAGATTGTTGTCCTCAGTGTCATGAGCAGGAAAGATTAGCCCACATGCTCCACAGGTATGCACATAATGTTAGGAGATCTAGGAGAAGACATCCAGCACTTTGGACATCTTTATAGGAGGGTGCTGTGCAGGAGCTGCATAGGACAAGAAAGGCATGAATGGGTAGCAATGTCTAAGACAGTGATGAGATCACAGCCCTGCAATATCCAAGAAAGCTAGAGCTTCTGCAGACTAAGATCATATACATTTATAGAGTGAAATGAACCTTAGACATAACCCCCATCTGGGGTATAAATTTCTTTTACAATATCCCTAATGAGTGATCATCCAGACTTTGTCTGAACATTGCCAGCGAGAGGGAACTAATGACCTTACAAGGCAGCTCATTCTATAATTGAAAAGTTTTGACTATTGGGAATTTCTTCCTTATTTCTAAATCTAGTCTCCTGTAACTTCAGCCCACTGGGCCTCTTGTGAGTCTATGGGCCAAACAGAACAAATTTAATTCCACAGAATGGACCACTGGACATTCAAAAATTGTAGTCATCTTCCTATTCTGTCTTCTACACCCCAGGCTAGAAATGGTGAGTCCCTTGAAAAAATCTTTATCTGAACAAGGCCAAGTGAAAAAGTCCATCACCATCCTGGTCACCCTCCTCTAGACTTGCTCCAGCCTGGGTCAAAGAGTCACAGGATTTAGAATGGGAAATGGCCTCCCAAATCATTTAAGCAAATCAACAGGCATTTATTTAGTCAACAAGCATTTATTAATTAAGCACATACAAGGTGCCAGGCACTATGTTAAGCACTCGGGATACAAAAAATGCAAAAACGACCCCCGGCCTCAAGGAGCTCACAGTCTAATGGAAAATCTCCTCATTATTAGAAGAACAAACCTGACAAACTGAAGAAGCTGAATTTGTCAGTGTCCCTCCTAAAAATAGCAGCCAGAGCTAAACAGGATATTCCAGATGTGGCCTGATTAATAACCTACATGGGCCAGGTTTACAGATGATTTACCTTCTATCTGGCTTTCTTAACCTGTGCTCATAGTTCAGGAACTCATGGTTTTGACATTAACTGTTTTCTTTTCAAAGAATTTTATCTCTTTTATAGATTACAGATAATATTTTGAAGAGAACGTTTAACAAAATATACATTTAAAGTGGTTTCAAGAGCCAGATGGAGTACTTCAAACTGTAAGAGCTCTGGGGAGTTCTGGGGAGACACTGATTAACTGAATGTATTGGGAGTTGAAAGGTGAGGGAGGGAGAGGCTCTGTTCAAGCAGCTTCCTGGAGGAGGAAGACTTACCCTATATCTTGACAGGGGTCAATTAACAAGCATTTAAAAAGGATCCTGTGGCCTATAAAATGGTGCTATTAATACAATGAGTGAAATAATAGCTATTCTCAAGAACAGAATTCTCATGGCAGAAACAAGTACCTATAAGCATATATAAAGACAATTTAGGAAGGAGGGCACTAGCCACTGGAGGAGAAGGGATCAAGAAAGGCTTCATAGAGAAGATAATACTTGAGCTATGTCTTGAAAGAAAAGAGGGATTCCAAGAGGCAGAGGGGAGGGGAGAGTGAATTCCTGGTACGAGGATCACAGCACAGCAAGGAAACTGGAACAGAGGACTAGGTGGGAGAAATAGAAAAGAGAATGTCACTTTGACTGGGAGAACCCAATTGCTATCACTCAACTGTTCTATCATTTCTTGTGTCATTTTTCAGTTGTATCTGACTCTCCATGACCCCATTTTGGGTTTTCTTGGCAGAGATGCTGGAATCATTTGCCATTTCCTTCTCCAGCTCATTTTATAGATGAGGAAACTGAGAAAAACAGGTTTAAGTGACTTGCCCAAGGTCACACAGCTAGTAAGTGTCTGAGGCCAGATTTGAACTCAGGAACATAATCCTTCCTGACTCCAGGCTGGGTGCTGTATCCACTGTCCTGTTCCACCATTAACTGAACGTTATAAATACCCCATAGGAACAATGCCATGGTTCCCTCTCCACTCTCTGGACACCTATGTGACTAGGGCCTAAGGGATTCAATTGGGATAATAAGACAGTCAAATCTCCATGACATCACCCTGTGCTTATGTACTAAGGATATACAAAGTTCAAATGAGGTACAGACCTCTTAAGTATGAAGCTTATGGTCCAACCACATTGGTATCGTCCTCTATCTGAACCTCTTATGTGTATTTAACAGAAATAGGGGTCATATAAGGATGGAAAAGATATTCTCCTTCCTTACTCCAGAGAAAATTGGAATGAATTACCACCTCAAACACAAATCTGACCATTTATTCCCCTGCTCAAGAAACTTTGATGGTCCCCAGTTGCCTCTAGGATAAAACACAAATTCCTTACTTTGGCATTTAAAGCCCTTCATGACCTGGCTCTAGCCTTCCTTATTCCAGTAAGTGCCCTTATTCCATTACTGCACCCTTTATCATTCAATATTCCAGGCAAAGTGACTTACTAACTGGTATTACAGAAATGGGCATTCCACCTCCTGACTCCATAGCATTGACTACTCGGTCCTGAATGCCTAGAATCCATTCCCCCTTCACCTATTAGAATCCCTCACTTCCTTCAAGGTTCAGCTTACACAACAGCTCTTATAGGAAGCAACTTCACCTGCTTCCCTTGGCCCAGAGAATCTGCTTTCTCCTCCTCCAATGGTCAATCTAGAGCTAGAAAGGATTTTAGAAGCCATCTAGGCCAACACCCTTCATTCGGCACATGAAGAAACTGAGGCCCAAGGAGGCTTAAATTATTCATCTTAAACAAGGTTACAGAGATAGCAATCATGTTCAATTAACAGATTCTTCTTCCTCCCCCCTAATAGAATGTAAGCACCTTGAAGGCAGATACTGTTGTTGGTTTTTTTCCTTGTCTGTTACCCCAGCAATGTTTTGGAAATAATGTGTTTAATAAACACTTGTTTTATTGGCTCAGCTTTTGCTTATAACAACCCAGCAGAAAGCCTCTGACTCCCAGGGACTGATCCAGGCACATTGTTAGCACTTTCCTCTTAAAGGTGCCAGGAAATACATGATTGGAAATCCTTGTGGCCATCACTCTCACTGCTTTAGAGGCAAATAGTACTATCATTCTTCCACCAGCAAAGGTTGCCAGCAACATAATCATGCTGAGCATGTGGAAGGCTATGCTCCACAGCTCCTAAAAGGAAAATTACATGAGTATTTACTCCGATCATTGCACCTAACCTCCCTCTTGTGGAGGAGAATAGAAAAATCAGTGCCACTCCCTCCCTTCAGTCATCCATTTTCCATCTATTTTCCAACATTTCTCACATAGAAGGAATTTCTCCCTCTCTGCTTTGGCCCTTAGAAAAAGTTCCACACTGGGGTACAGAGATCTATCTTACCCTACTGGAAAGTCAGAGGGGGGTAGGGGAGGATATAGGAAAGAGAAGATTGGGGGAGGGGGTATTCAGTGGGATTGCTGTTTGGGGGATAGTGGGTAAGGAACAGATGGTGAGAAAATTTGTAACTCAAAATCTTCTGGAAATGAATGTTGTAAACTAAAAATAAACATAAAAATATATTTTTAAAAAACAATTAAAAAAAGAAAACTCTCCAATTTCAGTGGCCCTTGGAGGTTTGCAAAACATTTTTCTCACAATATCTCATGAGGTAGCTAAGTTTATATTTACTGGTACCATTTTTTTCAGATACATAAACTGAGGCTCAGAGAGGGAAAAGGAACTGTCTCTGAGGCACACAGTTAACAAGAATCTGAGCTAGAATCCAAATTCAGAGGCATACAATCATTCTTTTTATCCCCAGTGCCTAGTGTAGGGAGGAAACAAGAATTTATGAAGAGCCTACTATGTGCCGAGCACTGCGCTAAGAGCTTTACCAACATGATCTCATCTGATCTTAGTATAATGCCAGGTGCATAGTAGATATTTAATCAACATTCATTGACGAATTCTGCTGTAACACACCTGCTGCCCCAATCCTCTTTGGAAACTGACAACAGCATGAGTCTATAGTATAATATGATGGCCAAAAAAAAGACTATTTCAAACTTTGAACAAATTAATAGAAGCCTAGGGTCCAAAATGACAGAAGAAAATGAAAACATGGCATGTAAGAATCAGTTAAAGAAATTGGGGGTACATAATCTGAAGAAGTCCTAGAAAGGAGAAGAAAGCTGTCATTTTAGTATTTTGAAAACCTGTCATATGAAAAAAAAATTAGACTATTTGGGTTTTTTTTTGCTTTTTGGAGGGCAGGGCGATTGGGGTTAAGCGACTTGCCCAAGGTCACATGGCTAGTAAGTATTAAGTGCCTAAGGCTAGATTTGAACTTGGATCCTCCTGACTCCAGGGCCAGTGCTCCATTCACTGTGCCACCTAACCGCCCCCTTGACTAGCTCCTTAGTTCAGAATGGCAGGGCTTAGATCAAAGAGCCAATCCAGTACCCACCATCTATCAAGCAGATATGATGTGTCGGGTACTAAGCTCACATGCGTTGCTGGCACAGCCCAGTACTGACTCAGCAGATGGTCCAAACCAGGGGAAAGATGACCAACAGGACTCAAGACTGCTGATGAGTTAAAGCATGGCAGACTTCCCCCCAGTGGAATATGGGGATGAGAACAATTTGTTTCAATGATCAGGACCTGGGGTCTGTCAATCCATTTCTTTGAATCCCACTTCCCGTGCCTATAAAATGAGAAGTTTGGACTAGCAAGATCTTTCAGATTTCTTCCAGCTCTCTCATTCTGATCTATAATTCTAAGTCTTTTAAGAATGCTTCTGTTTTGTGGCCAGTGTTATAAGGATGTTCCCAGCACTGATATTCTACATCCCAAGGATTCCTCATCTTTAAGTATCTAAGAATTTCTCTGATCTCTATCTTACTTATAAGCCAGGGGGAAAGGGAGTTACACATAGCACTGAAACCAGTGCCCAGCAATGCCCCCAAACTAGTTACACCAAAGAAACAGATCTTGGGGTTTAGTCTTATGGGGGCAGGGAGGTTTTTTTACTTGTCTGTCAAGGACAAAACAGTGCCGGCTTGCATTAAATGTGCCTTGTACTTGATAGGTATTTATGTTTGAATTAGACCTACCTTGGTTATGCCTTTCAACCCCTCTAAGAAAAGCCAGTATAAAATTGCAAAGTCAGTTTCTCTTTCCATTCTTATGCCCCATCCCCATCCCACAAACTCCCTGTGAGTCTGGTTCATGCTAACCTCTGGCTTTCCAAGTCCCCTCCCACTCTCCTTGAGAAGTGTCCAGTCAAGTCTCCCACCTTGACTTCTCCCTCCAACCCTACTGGCTTCACTGTGATGAATCCTTCACAGCACTTCTCTCTGTCACCAGGAAAAGAGCTTTTAACTCAGTCTGACTGAACCGCAAATGACCCATAACAACTTAATATGCTGCCCTGTTAGGAAGCTGCTGAGCCACGGTAGAAAGAGAAGGGATGTCAGACCTGAAGCCTGGCGTTCATATCCTTGCTCTCCCATCCCAACTTTGAAGACAAGTGACTTTGGACGAGACATTTCCTCTCTATAAGCCTGGCCTTCTCCATCTGTAAGAGAGAATTTACAATCATGAATCTAAGGCTCTAAGAAAATCTTCTAGTCCAACCTTGTAATTTGCGGATGAAGGAACCGAGGACCTAGAAAGTTAAGTGGCTTCCCAAGGTCACAGAGATAATAAGTGGCAAAGGCAGGATTTGAACTCAGGTCCTTTGACTCTTGAGTCAGTACTCTTTACGTTAGATCATGCTGCCTTTATGTAACCTTCTTCATAGGGTTGCTCTGAGTAAATATCTTTGGAAACTATGTCACTACACGAGTATGGGCTATTATTGCCATTAGTATAGGATGTGATATTCATGCTTTCCAATGACGTTTGGAAATTATACTCTTGGTGTGTCACTGCCCACTTCCTCACCCCCCAGAAGTTTATGAGCTTTCACTGACACCCAGGATTTCTCATGAGATAAATCAGGATATGGAAAGAAAGATTTCCCTCTTGCTTGCCCCACCTCCAATGTCCAATTCAGATAGTCACCCAGTTTTTTTATTTTTTTTAGACAATCAGGGTTAAGTGACTCAACCAGGGTCACACAGCTAGTAAGAGCCTGAGATCAGATTTGAACTCAGGTCCTCCTGACTCCATGGCCAGTGCTAGTTGTCAAGTTCTTTCAAATCTGACTGCCCAGTTCCACTCACATATTTAACCTCTATTCCATGCTCTTGTTACTTCTCAGTGAAACCATCATAAAAGCATGTCAATTGGTTTCTCCCCACTATGATACAAGTTGCACTCCCCTTCTTAAATGCAATAGTGTGACAATGAGTGAATCATTTGCTATTTCACTATCTCAGTTTCCTCAGCTGTAAAATGGGCATAATCATGCCTCCATCACAAGTGTCATAGACTATCAGGGCTAAGAGTGACCTTAGAGATGACTCAATCCAATTCACATTGTCATATGAGGAGATTAAGATCCCCAAAGGTGAAATGACTCTGCCAAAAAAAACCATGGCAAGTCCAAGGTTCAAGCCTGGTCAACTCTTCCTCCATACTCTCTCTCACATCAGTCCTTCTCCATTCATACTTTCACTAACCTAGCTCAGGCCCTCCTAACTTCTTGTATGAACTGCTGAGGTTCTGTTCTAGCCAATCACCCTATCACAAAGTTCTCTTTCCCTTGCCCCCCCACACACACACATACACACACATCAGTCACCTAACTCAGGCCATATAAGTTTCCTTCTCAAATAGTCCACTGACTACATGATGCAATGCAAATTCCTTAGCAAAGCATCCAAAGCCCTCATACTCTGACTCCAGGGTGTTCTTCCAGTCTTATCTAGATCTAGAGTGGATTACTAACCATCCTCTGATCCCATGCCCTACACACAAGCAATTATCCAAACCTAGAATGACTTATGGATCTCTCCCACATATACACACATATTCAATTATTGCAAAGCATTTTCTTCCCAGCAGTGGCTAAGAGGTGACAGTTTTGACAAAGATGCACCTCTACATTCTTTCATCACTCAACCATAGGCCAATCTATTTGGAGAACAGATAAATTTCTCCAGAGGAAGAGAAGCCTACTGTGCTACCTGAAGCCCCTAGCATCAAAGAGTTTACAGTCTAATTGGGAGTAAGGAGGATGGGAAGACGTCTTTTTTCATTTGTATATTCCCATAACTAAAACAGGCTCTGGAACACAGCTGGTAATTAATAAATGCTTATTGAACTGAATTTTCTGTATACGTGTTAAAATACTCTGATGTCTCTGTGATCTCTACCTTCTCATAACTCATCCATATACCTGCCCATCCTGTTCGATTCTTCTCTGTTACTCTTCTTCCCTCCTTTCTTCCCTCCATTTCCCCTTCCCTCTTTCTCTCCCTCTCCCTCCCCCCTCTCCCCTCTCCTCTGTTCTCGTTCTCTCTCTCTCTCTCTCTCTCTCTCTCTCTCTCTCTCTCTCT
>JAQQSW010019546.1:0-11025 GCA_028646575.1 Pseudocheirus occidentalis
CCTCAAGGGAATTGAGTCAGCCAGGAATCTCAATAATGAAACCAGTCATTGCACCTCTCCTGGGGTCCTGCACACGATGTTGAGACAGATCCATTAGTCCTGAAGCTTTTCCCACAACCCTCCTTTAACAGGAAAACTTATGGCACCATTACATAACTTAAAAAAAATTCAATGTTGATTAATAAAAGTAATTTTCTGAAGTCATACTGATGTGTGCTCAATTTCAAATCCATTTCCCTTGCTTAATAGTCTGAGAATGTTTGAGAGATGATTTGCAGTTGGAGAGCTTTGTCATGGGCCCCAGGGAAAATCACCTCCACATGATGATTTACCAAGGGGCCTAAACAGAAGAGTTCAGACACAGCCAACACAAAATTGCTCTTCCCACTATCGTCTATCCTCTCTATTTGGAGGGGTATCACTGCCATCATCTGCAGTCAAAAAGCTCGAGAACACTATCCCCATTTCAAATTCCAAGCAAGAATCATGATCAATACAACCTCATCATACAGGAGTCAGTCTTGGATTTGGAGTCAAAGGGCCTACATTCAAATCTGCCTCCTCCACTTGCTACCTGTGTGACCTTAATCAGTGACTTAATTTCCCTGGGCCTCAGTCTCCTCATTTGTAAAATGAGGAAATTGGACTAGATAGCCTCTAAGATATTCTTCCAGTTCAAAATCTATGATCCTGTGATTTTATGTGGATACTTCAGGAAGGCTTCTACATGAAGTTATGTGGCATGGTGGAAAGACCACAGGACTCAGCATGAGTTCTAATTCTGGTTCTGTCACTATGTTACTACAGAACCTTCCCATGATTTCTGGGTTTATCTGTGTTATATATCCGGAGACAAGAAGATGGAAAGAGGATAATAAAGGATCTTGGACTGGAGCCAGAGGTGTGAAAAACATTGAGTAGCAGGAAATATGAAAAATCTGTTTAAGGGGATTTTGGGTCTCCACTGAGGAAGAAATGAATTGCATTTGGTGTTACAGTGGTAACCCAGTCTTGCTATAAATGTGCTTCCATGGACATTTCCTGCCTATTCCAGGAGAATCAATGTGCAAAACATGACCTACAACTGATTCTGACGGAGTGGAATTGTGAGATAAAATCCAGAATGCAAGTCTTGCCTAGAACCCAAGCACTCAATAGTATTCATCAAATGGATTGGAACTCTCCCTGGGGTCTCCGCTTCCCCATCAAGATCACCATGACCAGTCACCAGATTTCATAGACAGAGATCCCTATACCTGCAGTAGGAGAATAGGGCAGCAATCTTCCCTCTGTTTCTGATTGAGATACTGGGTCAAGGGGCAGGTAGACATAGGAAAGAAAATACCAAAGAGTGGAATGGAATTCAATTCAGTTTCCCTGACAGGGGTAAAGATTATTCATGGCCATGAATAGATTTGGGCCCCATCTATATTTAATGTTGCCAGACCTTGACAAAATTGTAAAAATGATAAATTTCATCTTCAGCGAACTCTCGCCTCCCCTATTAGCTCTTCCTTCGTCCTCCCCTGTGCTCTCCTTCCTCATACCATCCACACTCCTCCCCATCACCCCCACCACCACTGTTTCTCATTTCTGTCTTGTGTCCCACCCTTTCTGTTAGTTAGTCCTTGTTGAAGTATGACCCATCTTAGGCATATCTGCATTTTAAAAGAAAATCTTTCTTCCCTTCCTCTTTTCCTCCTTTATTCTCACCCTCCATTTTCTCCTCCCTTCCATTATTTTTCTTCTTTTCATTATTTAATATTTTTATTGATTTTGTTAAACTATACCCTTGCAAGGAATGCCAAAGAACCTCTTCTACTAATGCAAATTTCCCCCAGATTGAATAGTTGAAAGAATTGCTTAGGGCATTGACAGGTTCAAGGGCCAGATCTCAAAGCTACCTATCATATAGCAGGCATGTGATTTGAATCCTTCTCCTCCTGACTCCAAGGTTAGCTTTCTACCCATTATACCATGCTTCTACTTTATTTTGTTGGCATATTTTGTTTTGACATCTTTATTTTCTGAATGTATCTCTCTTCCCAAACTATCCAGTGAGTCATTCCATTTACAATGGCAATCTTTTTTTGTTTTGAGGCAATAAGGGTTAAGTGACTTGCCCAGGGTCACATAGTAATAGTCTGAGGTCAAATTTGAACTCAGGACCTCCTAACTCCAGGATTAGTGTTCTGTCCCCTGCACCGCCCAGCTACCCCATGGCACTGTTCCCCATGGCAATATTAAAGAAGGTAGAACTTTCAAGAACCAAAGGAAGGAAGCCTTGAGAGTAGAATGACTAGTTACTGGGGTTTTGGGGTTTGTTTGGGTTTTTTTTTTCTTTTTTGGAGAGGGGAAGGTAGGGCAATTGGGGGTTAAGTGACTTACCCAAGGTCACATGGCTAGTTTTTTGTCTTCAGTGTCTGAAGCTGGATTTGACCCCAGGTCCTCCTGATTCCAGAGCTGTTGCTCTATTCACTGGGTCACCTAGCCACCCCTAATTAGTTACTTTTTTAATGGTGAAAAGAGTGGACAGGAAACATGGAACAGCTAGTTGCTCCAAGGCAATCTTAAAGAAGGTAAAACTTTCAAGAACCAAAGGAAGGAAGCTATGATAGTTGAATGACTGTTCATGTTTTTAATGGTGAGAAGGATAGACAGGAGACATGAAATAGCTAGAGAGAAGTTCATATCGAAACATTATCAGAATCAGTCATAGAATATGAAAATCAGGAGAAACCTCAAAGACTATCTAGTCTAACTTCCTTATTTTGCAAAGTAAAAAAATTGAAATTAGAAAGAGAGAAAGAGAGAGAGAGAGAGAGAGAGAGAGAGAGAGAGAGAGAGAGAGAGAGAGAGAGAGAGAGAGTCTCTTGTCCAAGATCATAGTGATAATAAGGAAGGGGAAAAACTAGGTTTGGATATTTTAATGGAACACAGTTCTAATATGAGTCCACAATGTGGCATAACAGCCCCCAAAAAGTGAGCAATCTTAGGTGATAGTAATAGAAGCAAGATGTCCAGAATGAAAAAGGTGATTACGCCCCTCTTCGCCGAGGTCAGACTCCATCTGTTTATTGTATTTACTGCCGTTTAGGAAAGACAGTGAAATGGTGGCTTTCTCTAGTGTGGAGTGGAGAGGGAGGGGGAAAAAACCAAAAAGAGCACAGCAGAGAACAAAAGGAAACTTAGAAGGAAACACAGAAAAGCAGGGTAGTTTTGAAAACAATGGGTAGTATTTATTACATAGTTTTAAAAAAATAAACAGTGTAAAATGGAATTTCATGTTTTCATTTTGAATCCTCTCTTTATGTTGTATTGTATAAATAGAATTTTTTGGGTCTTTTTGTATTTAAGTTCAAAATGAACTTTAAAATTTTTTTTAGAAACTAACACTACAAAAAAGGAAAGACACAGAATTTGGAAATTATCTTGAAGGAACCATGCATGTTTAACCTAAGAAAAGAAGTCTTATGGAACTTAACAATGAGGTAGTCATTAAGTATTTATTAAATATTTACTACACTCCAGTTACTGTGCTAACCTTTGGACACAAAAAAAAGAAAGGCAAAAGACAATCCTTATTCTCAAGGAGCTCATAGTCCATTGAAAGACATAACTGTAATTAACTTGTAATTAACTTGAATATACTTTTATCCTAATCATTGATAAAACATTAAATTGTACATAACAAAGGACAGATCACACTGGTACTCCAGTAAAGTTTGTCTTCCAAGTTGACATCAAACCACTAAAAATGATAGTCTGGCTATTCAATCAGTCCCATAAACCCATAATTCTATATTTCTAACCAATGTTTTCTTTATCTTTTTCACAAAGACAAAATAATGCATTTTGTCAAATTCTTCTCTAAAAATCTATCATAGTTGCATTATATTATACTACAATAGCAGATTTTAACTATAATTAACTTAATTTATAAACTATATTCAATTACTTATGATAGTTGATAGAGGCAGCAAGGTAGCAAAATGGATAGAATGTCATGTCTGGAATTAGAAAGACTCATCTTCCTGAATTTGAATCTAGCCTCGGACACTTACTAGCTATGTGACTCTGGGCAAGTCACTTAACCCTGTTTGCCTCAGTTTCTTCATCTATAAAATGAGCTGGTGAAGGAAATGGCAAATCACTCCAGTGTTTTGCAAAAAAAACCCAAAAACAAACAAACAAAAAACAAATGGGGTCACCAAGTATCAGATATGATTGAAACAACTGAACAACAATAATTATAGTTCATAGACTTGGAGCTAGAAGGGATTTTAGAGGCCATATAGCCAAATTTCCTGTATTCTACATGTGAAAACACTGCAACCAAGAAAGACATTAAGACTAAGAGAGCTTAAGTAACTTGACCAAAGTCACAAAGGTAATAATTGGTAGTGCTAGGATTTGAACCTACATTCTCTATCTCCAAATCCAGAATTATTTCCCACTGCTTCCCTAAAACATTCCTTTGATCCTCCAAACTAGGAAATCTGTCAAAGAAGAAGGTGGGAAACAAGGATAGATTGACTTGGCTCATTCTCACTAAAGCTATGTTGACTTTGATTTCTTCTCTAGATACTCATTAATTACCCTTTAATCAATTCTAGAATTTTACGAGGAAACAAAGTCAAATTCCCTGACCTCTTCCCTGTTGGGCCAATACTTGCTCTTCTCCAGTGCTGTAGCCCCTCTCCCATGTTCCATGACCTTTCAAAGACCATCCATCACTCAAGAGCAGCAGTTCTCAACCTGCGGGTCACGACCCCTTTGGGGGTTGAACGAGAAAACACATATTTCCAATGGTCTTAGGAACCAAAACATGGCTCCTCTATCCCATCTTCAGGAGGGTCCGCCCACATGCAGATACACCCACATACAAATATTAAAGTATTAAGAAGGTTGAGAACCATTGCTCAAGAGTAACTTCTGTCTTTTCTTTCAGCCCCCTGGGATATTGTTTGCCTGGGCTTGGTGACATGAACTTATCAAGTATTGCTAAGCACTCTCTTGCTGTCTCTCCACTTATCTTGTGTTTCAACTCCATTAGACATTTTTGTTCTGATGTTTCCAAACCAAAGATTATGCTTTTTGGCAGACAGAATAGAAACAAAGTAAAATTTGAGAAGGCCTGTAATCTTTTTCTGTCTGTTATTATAATCATTCCCTCTACACCAAAAGTCTTAACCCTTCTTTGATCCTCCTCCTTCCCTCCCCCGCAAAAAAAAAAAATCTCCATCCTTCTTTCTTGTTCTTAACTTTCCTCGCCAACCTCAACCTGATGGGATCTAATGTTCCTGGGACCCTTTTTGCTGAACCACTCCTCACCATCATCTTTGTTCTCAGTTACCTGTCCCTCCTTCCATCTTCTCTTTTAAAACTCCAATTTGACATGTTGTCTTTAGATGACTTCTCTTTTTCTTCCTCATAAGAATAATTACTCTTTTCAGTTTCAAAATGTTATTGTTGAGACCTTTCCAAGTAGAGAGACAGCGTGCCACAGTGAGAAGAATAATAGATTTGGGTAAAAAAGACTTGGGTTTGTGTCCTGGTTCCATCTCTGACTACCTGTAAGAGTCTGGGCAAATCACTTCACCTTTTCCAACCTCAGTTTCCTCATCTGTGAAAGAAGAGTTTAGACTCAAAGGATCCTTCCAGCTTTATGTGTATGATCTTATTACCACTGCCATTCACTCTAAACGATGGCAACTGTTTCTCTTTGGAAGAGCAACTCTGAGGGTCTTCTGCTCCCAGACTGATTTTTTTTCTTTTTTTCTTTTTTTAATTAAAGGGGCCATCCCTGGACTCACTTCTTAAAGAGGCTTGTTCACTGAATAGGTGTTACCTAAGTCTAAGCGAGAACTTGAAAAGGCCTTAGCCTAAAAGGGCCAGGGTCTCCCATTGCATCCTGGGCCATCTTCAGTCATCCTGAGGAATGGTCACTGGATCCAGATGGCTCTGGAGGAGAAAGTGAGGCTGGTGACCTTGCACATCCCTCCCTCCCTCAAATCAAAGTCAACTTCAAGCCACGTCATCATTTCCCTAATGTCATGGGCATCTTCGAAAATGAAGGACAAATGCAACAATGACAAGATGCATGATCCAATGCTCCATCCATTTCTCCCAGGCTAACAGAACATTCCTACCAGAATTTTAGTCCCTGGGATCTTGTCTATTCTTTCTCAGAACCCTTTAAAATCAAATGAGGAGTGTGTGTTAGATCATGTCCAGATTTCCTGCACCAGACAAAGGAAATAAACATGATGATGAGTCTCTAGGCCAAATTCATTTTCAGGGGTTAGGGAGGCTGTGGCCTGTGGGGGTCATGGTCTCTAGTATTTTCCTAGGAAAGAGATTTTCCATGGCCATAGCCTTCAGAGCTCACTGTAAGTCAATGATAAAGATAATACAATGGGATTATGGGATCAGGAGGTAAATAAGTTATGATATATTCAAAATGGGTGATTCATCATCTGCAATTATCATAATGACTGACTCAATGCCTAGCAAATCCTTTTATGCATGAGTAATATAAAAGAGTCCCTTGTAGAATTCCCTTTGAGGGCAGTAAACCTTTTTTTTTTAAATATTTAGTAAGTTCCTCCACATATAAAGTATGGACATGCTCATCAGCACCTTGCTATAAAAACATGGTAGCACCTGCTGAGGAATCTGAGAATGAGTCTACCTCTACTTTGGAAGTTCCCTTTGAAACTGACAAAGAAACAGATTCCAGAAACTAGTACTTCCCCCCAAGAATATGTGGTTAGAGTGGCCTAAGAAAGGTTGACCAAAAGAACTCCCTCAATCAGTTCCTTCTATTCTACATAGGTGTGGAAGGGATCTTAGAAAATTTTTAGTCCAAATCCCTTACTTTACAGGGAAGAAACAGTTACCCAGTAAAGTTAAGTGACTTTGTCCAAGGTCACAAATAAGTAACAGGGCCAGGTCTCTGATTTCAGTGGTCTTTCTACTTTTGTTTTTTATTTGCATCTCTAGCACCCAGTACAGTGCCTACCCTGAGTAGACATTTAATGAATGCTTGTTGAATGAATGAATGAATTAACCATATAATTATAACTCACACTTAGTGGGTCTTCTTGGTTTACAAAGGACTTTCCTCACAACCACTCTGTGAAGTAGATGAAGTGAGCATTATCATTCCCCAATTGACAAATGAAGAAACTGAGGTCAGAGAGAAATGATGCATTCAAGGTCACACATTTAGCATCATACCATGCTACTATTCCCCCTTCTTCCCACAGTCCATTGTCTCCTCATTTATTTTCCTCCCCCAAGAGCAGAAATTATTGATGTAGAAGGCAAAGGGGTGGGAGGAGACAAATTTGTTGAAACATTTCCTGATGTATACACCTTCTAGGAGATTTGGTGGCTGTGAAGTAGTTACTTCATTTTTACTTTACACTTAGAAAAATTATCTCATTAGTTGTCTATCTGCATCCATGCATGAATTTAGCTGCCAAATAAATCAGTTTTTGGATCAGTCTGGGTTCTTTTGGACACTTTAAATGTCATGTTTTGGGATCTGCTTTGATTTTCCTGCCTGTATCAAAAATATGGAATGATCAAAAGGATGGAAGGGCTGTTGCATGTTGGCAGACTGCCAAGAGGAAGCCCCTGCCATCTGAATAAAAAGATGAAGTGAAGGGATGGGGTGGACCTTATAAAGTCATAAAGGGAACGAGCTGGGAGCTAGGGGATTATTTCATTCACCAAATCCCCAATGTGTCCCCATCACCATTTCACACTTGAAAGAAGAAGGTTTAGGGCAAATAAAAGGATGTTTTACTGGAACTCGAAGATCTTTGTGGTTTGTTTTGTTTTCTTTTGTTTTTTAACAAGTAATAGGATGCTTCTTCCTTCTAGTCTTTCCCATTTCCGCAACTTAGTTAAAATTTAACTGTTGTTCTTAAGGGTTCTTAAGGTCCCAGGATGGGTGTAGTCAGTATTTCCAGAGACTAAAGAGAGCAGAAGATGAAGAACTAGAGAGAAAGAGCAGCACCAATGAGGAAAGAAGATTCTGGATGATCTTTCCTACCCCAGTTTTGCATAGAAGAGATGATGTTAGTCATCATTCAAATTAGAAAGTAGGGGAATCTGGGAGCAGCCAGGTGACCCAATGGAATAGAGCACTGGCTTTGAAGTCAGGAGGACCTAAGTTCAAATCTGACTTCAGACATTTATTAGCTATGTGACCCTGCGCAAGTTACTTAACCCTGATTGCCTCAAAAAAATGTAGAGGACTCTAGATAGGTGACTTATAGTACCAAAGGTCCATGACCTTGGTTTTTTTTTTAATATTCTCATAATAGTATTTCAATATAATTGGTTTCCTTCTATTCCTATGTGTGTTATCATATGCATGTAAAAACATTATTCCAAAGAGTCTATAGGCTTGACCAAACTTCCAAAAAGACCCATGACCCATAAAAAAGGTTCAGACCCTTGTTATAGAGCTATGCAGAGCCAAAGCAGAAAGGCAGAACAGAAATACAACCTGACTCCCTTTCCTCCCTTTTCCTTTCCTGCTCCTTCTCCTCCTCCATCATACACTTAGGATTTAGATTTAGAGGACTGAATAAGTTATGTAGTTCATTCTTATCATTTTATAGAAGAAACTGAAGCCCAGAGAAGTAAGAAAAGCAACACAGTAAAGCAGAAAATGCAATGGATTTAGTCAGGAAGATGAGTTCAAATACTGCCTCAAACACTTTTGTTGCTCAGTACTGTCTGACTCCTTTTGGAGTTGTCTTGGAAAAGATACTGGAGTCGGTTGTCATTTCCTTCTCCAGCTCATTTTACAGATGAGGAAACTGAGGCAAACAGGGTTAAGTGACTTGACCAGGGTCACACAGCTAGTAAGTGTCTGAAGCCAAATTTGAACTTAGGAAGATGAGTCTTCCTGACTCCAGAGCCAGTGCTCTATCCACTGAGCCACCTAGTTGCTCAAATATTGACCAGATCTTTAATCCTGGATATATCATTTAATTTTTCTGAGCCTTAGTTTCCTTATTTGTTTAAAAAAAAAGGGAGGGGAAGTTGTGCTCAACGTTTACTTCCACCTCTAATTCTCTGATCCTATGAATCGGAGGACCCAGGTTCAAATCTCATCTCTGACATTTACTTTAGGGAACTTTAGGGAAGTCACTTCACCCTACTTGGTCTCAGTTTTTTAATTAGGAAAATGAGGAGATTACGTTAAATGGTCTCTAAAGTAATCTCTGGTTGTAGAACTATGACTGTGAATGAACTGCCCAGTCACACAGGTAGAGCCAGGCTGCTAGGCGTCAAGGGAAGATTCATGGGGGAGGAGGGTGGGAACAAGCAATTACTAAGCCCCTAATATGGGCCAGGCATTGCTTTGAGTGCTTTACAAATATTAACGCATTTGATAATACTTGTAAGAAATTCCAGAGAAGTTCTTTTTATCTTTGGGACTCCATCCTAAGACTGAACTGTGTTGATTGTTGGGATAATGAGGGATCAAATACTTACCTCATTCCACACAATGTGACTGAGCCATGCTTCATATCCCATCGAGTCATCCACCCAGACACCAAGGCAGTCTTGCTTTCCACAGCATTGATGCAGTGTGCATAACCTCCCACCTCCACCCCCTCACCAACACTTCTTATACTCTCTTTCTTTTACAGTATTCAACTGTATAACTACATTGGCTTTCTGCTCCTTGTGCATAACACTCCATTTTCCTGCTAGATGATGCAGTGGATAGAACACTGGGACTAGAGTCAGGAAGACCTGAATTCAAATCTGGCCTCAGACATGTAACAGCAGTGTGGTCCTAGGTAAGCCATTTACCCACTTTTGCCTCAGTTTCCTCAAGTGTAAATGGGTACAATAATAGTACTTATCTCCCTGGGGATTGTTGTGAAGATCAAATGAAGCAAAACACCTTAGAAACCACAAAGTCCAATCTACTCACATTGTAAAATAAGGATCCAAGGTCATAGAATAATAAACTAGAGTTGGAAGAGAGCTCAGTGGTCATCTAATTTAATTTCCTCATTTTACAAGTTAGGAAATTTAGTTCAAGAGTGGTTAAAGGACCTGTCCAAGGTCACTCAGGTAGTATCAGAGATGTGATTTGGACTAAGGTTCTCTAATTTCAGAGTTGTGGTCTTATCCCCTAGCAATAGCATAAAGAAAGATCTCTTAAGTCTACTGGAGAAGACAAAGAACTCCATGATCATCTACAGGCTGCATAATAGTCCTACATCATTTAATGGTCACTGATGGTTCTTGTAGAATAGCAGGGTCCAGAACTCCAAGAGAACTAGCCCTGAAAGCAGAGTGCCTGTACCCATATCCCTTAATTCTGCGGCATCTGTGCAAAGGCCCAGCTCTGCAGAGCTAGCCAGCAAAAACATTTGTCAAAGATGACACCCCAGTCATCCATGCCACCGGAGACAGTGACAGATGATCTTGCCCAACTCCATAATCAGAGGCATGCTGAGGATGAATGGAGGCTCTGCCACATGTACATCTCCAGCCCCCTCAGATATCTGGCTACCTGGCAGAGAAACAAATTGCAGCCTGGTCACCAGAAGGGACTAGTTCGGTGCATTTCTGCATGCAGATGAGGAGATGTGGTCAAAGTCAACACATCCTGTGAAAGCATGGTGAAACCCCCATGGTCAGAATTGACTCTATCCCTCTCTCATTAATGCAGCTATGTCTCTCCTTCATCCACCCTCTGGAAAGGATGTAAATATAACATTATCCATTTGGATAGGACGTGGGGGGTATGGCACTCCTCTTAGCTTAGCTTCCCTAGGTCAATTTTAGATCTACAATGACTCTCATGATACCTTCTTTTTTTCTTAATCCTATCTAACCTTTATTCATTTTTTCCTATCAACTAACAAGAGAAGTGGGAAGGACAGGAATAATTATCCCCATTTCATAGGTAAGGCCAAGAGAGGTAAAATGAAAGAGTTGGAGTTATAACCCAATTCCAATATTCTCTCTACAAGGATC
>JAQQSW010019547.1:0-11025 GCA_028646575.1 Pseudocheirus occidentalis
GCCATGTGGTGAACTTTTAATGAACTTTCAATAAACTTAGCCTAAGACTTGAGTAGAATTCTTTCCACAGGACCCGGCTTGCTGGTATTTTTGGGTCACAGGCAGCCCTAACCTTCTTTGGGTAATCTATTCTATGGCACCCCCTTTTTGTACATAGTTGTTTACATACCGTCTCCTTCCAATTAGATTGTGAGCTCCTTGAAGACAGGTACTGTCCTGTATTGTTTTTTGTATCCTCAGCATTTATCACAGTGCTTGGTATTTAGTAGGCACTTAATTAGTGTTTATTAACTGACTGTCTCATCGCCAATTTGATATTCCTAAAGCATGGGTATGGCCACCTCACTCCTCCACTCATGAAACTCAAGTGGCTCCCTATTGCTTATGGGATTAAAAAAAATCTCTTTGTGCTATTTAAAACTCTTCCAATTCACTGCACATTACTCTCTTTCATGCAGTTTATGTCCCAACTAAATTGGCCATTTTACTGTAAATTACATTCCATTTCCATCTCTGTTCACAGTACCTGACATATACTAAGGACTTGAGAAATGCTCTTATCCATTTATCTATCATTTATCTCCTCCTCCACCCCCCATTATTTTCAAACTAGTTTCCTTCAAAGTTCAGCTCAAGTATGACCTGCTACAGGAATCCCTTCCTCATCCCCACCCCTTTGTAAGGGCCTTTACCCCTCTTTACCCTATATTACATTGCATATATTTGTTATTTACTTATCTATGTATTCGTTTTCCTCACCTGGGAAAAAATCAGTATTTTGAAGGTAATAACTATTTTTGTGTCAGCTTTTGTATCCATAACACTTGGGATGACATGTAGATCAGAGATTCTAAACTGGGGTCCATGGGCCCTCCATGGATGGATTTCAGGGGATATGAGATCTTATATAATGCAAGAAAGCTACATTTTTATTTCAATATAATTAATTTCATTTAGAATTTTATTCATTGTATATATTGTTGTTGTAGTATACATTTGAAAATATTGAGAAAGTAGTCATCCATACACTTTACTAGACTGCCAAAAGGATGCCAAGTTTAGAGCATTGTAAGCATGCAATGAATGCTTGTTGAAGGAATGAGGGAATGTGTCTCCCTCAATCTCCTCCCGCCCCCAACCCGGGAATGTGACCTTCTTGGGAAAATAGACTGTTTCTAATTTTTTTTTTCAAACCTCCCGTCCTAACACAATCCATTACACAGAGAAGGTGCTTACCAGAAGCCTGTTGAATTGAGTTTAAGTAAATTGCACAAACCCTTTTCTTCCCTAGTTTAGAAAAGACAATCCTGGAGATTTCAAAAGTAGCTTTAGTGTGAAACTAAGGGATTTTACCAAACAAAATACAATGCATTTATAGAACCCAGGAATGTTATTCTCAACTACATCAAGCTATGTATGGATTTGGCTGGCAGTATCTGAGGGCCACAGTGGCCTGTCCTTATTCCTCCCTTGGGTCTGGTCTGCCACACTAGGTGGATAACTGATAAAAGTTATCTCTACCTTTAAAGGAAGGTCTTTTCCTTTACTTACTGCTCTCAGGCTAAAATTTAGGCCAGTCTCATCACTAGTCTTGTGATTCAAATGGATATTTCTGTTTATCACTTTGAGTCTGCCTTAACTCATGACTTTTCCTTATAGGTTTCAAATGCAGACTTGCTTCCTACCTTATAGAAACTGCTAGTTTTCTCCACCTCCATCCCCTTCTCCCCTTCCCTTGCAAGACCTGGGTTCAAATACCTGCTCCTGTTATCCCAGGAAATAAACTTTTCCTGTCTGGATCGCCTTTTTCTCATCTGGAAAAGGAGTGGATTTGACTGGTTCTCATACCCTTAATTTGAAGACTGTGAACCCTCAAGGAGCGTGGATAAATTTGATGTGAAAATATTCCATTTATATTTTCCACTGGCCTCTGAAATCTTTACATTGCCTTTAATTATGAATATAACCAAATAAACTAGAGCAGTATTAGGCTTCACCAGCCTGTTGTCAAAGGTGTACATGGCAAAAGGTTAAGAACTCCTGGGCTAGATGATCTCTAAAGTCTTAGAGCATAGTGTTGGAGCTGGAAGGAATTTCAGAAATCAACTGGTTCAACTTCTTCATTTTACAGATGAGAGAAGAATTGTCCTGCCCAAGGTCATCGAGCTAATCAGCAAGAAAAGTCAGATGTCAGTCCACATGTTCTGACTCCACATGAATGTGGTTCTTTCTACTATACTGCCCTGCTACTGCTTGAAACCCAGGAACCACTGAAAGCTGCCACTCAGTTGCTGTGAAATCCAGTCAAGTCTCTAGTTAGGTCCTGTTTCTAACTTATTTCTAACCTCTAAACTCATTTGCAAAGCAGAGATGGCCAACCTCTCCTCCCTTCAGTGAATCTTGGTAGGCTACTCTCTCTGCCTTTTTCTCATGCCTCTTTATTGAATCATCTCTAAATCCTAAGAGAATGGTCTTATCCAGAATCTCCTATTATAATTTTAAAATGTCACAAATATGTTAGATGCTTTCCTTCAGCACTAGTGAAAGGTTTCATCTCCTCGTGTCGTGGCTCCCTAAGAATGTCATCCATCAATGGTTTATAGAAAGACTTTGACTAAATATGGATCACCTCTGCCTCTTGGAGAAGACATATTTCCAAAAATCCATTGGGACCCTTTCCTAATAATCTTCTAATTTTTTTTTCTTTTTTAAAAATAATTTGATTTGTTTATTTACTTTTAGTTTACGAGATTCAGTTCCATAATCTCTTGAGTTTCAAATTTTCTCCCCTTCCTCTCTCCTCCCACCCCCATGGTGGCATGTAATCAAATCTTCTAAATTTTCAACTTTGAAGGACTCAAAATTTGAGGCCTGGCCATCCCACAGTGTCCAGTCCATCTCTACCTCTTGCCAACACATGCTTATTTCGAAAAGATCTATCTGTCTGTGTCTAGATAATAACAGTAGACTGGGTACCAGAAATTTCAACTCCAGTCATCCCAAGAGGTGTGTGGCCTTTTTGCCAGATACTTCTTGTGGCTAATATTGTTGGTGACATTAGCAACAAATCCAGCACATTGACAATTGAAGAGGCTTACTCAACAAGAATAGGGAGGGGGGAAGGAACCATAAAACACTTGATTCTGCCATGTTTCAAGGTTTTTTGGTTTGGGATCCTTATTGTGGGTCTTTCCTGTACCACCTCCATCATAATGACATGTACTTATCTGTTAACTGTGCTATGCCTCATCCCCAGGATGACTTATATTCCTTGAGGGCTGAGACTATTTTGCTTTTATATATGTATTACCAATGTATTACCAACTTAGTAGGTACTTCATGTCATTAATCATCATGCCCCACCCAAGATAAGCTGATCTCACCTGAATTCTCATCACAATGCTGATTGATTCAGTTTTTGATACTCAATACCTTCTCAACTCAGTTGTTTCTCCCCTCTGTCTGAGAGGGCTTTTAACTTTTAGAACATTCCCAGTAACTCTCCATTTTCCATTAATGCCTCTACTTGGTTTTGATTATATGGAACATCAAACCCCTGTTTTCTGAGTACTTCCTAGTTTCCCCTACCCCACCCCCAATCCAATTTTAAGCTTTCTTTTGTGTGTTGTTCTCCTACTTTAGATTGTAAGTTTCTTGAAGGCAGGGACTGTGTATTTTCTATTTCTATTCCCAGCATTTATCACAGTGCCTGGCACATAGTAGATACTTAACAAATGTTTATTGAATTGAATTTATTGAAAATACTTAAAAACATGTTGATTGATCTAGATTTTACCTCTATTATATTCTTTGGGGAAGAGTAAGGAGGAGGTATAAAAAACACCATATCCTCTTTGGGACTTACAGTATTACTAAGGAAAGGGAAGGGGTAAAGACCATCTGAGAGTATTACTTGTCTGAACCTCAGCCTATCGAATTTCAGTTCAATAATCAGTGGCATATTAAAAGTTTTTTTAATTAACTCTCAGTATCCCATGTATTATGACTAACTAATCTGCATAGCACACATTTAATGAGTTTAAATAATCAATTCTGGACAAACTACTGACTGGGGTATGAAAAGAAATCGTGGCTATTATTGTTGAGATAGCAATTGTGATGCTTGAACCACCATGTTGCATTGGAAAGCAATTGTGGGACTAGAAATGTACAAATATTATCCTAGTTTTCATAAAGGTAAAATAAGGTTGATTCTTCAAATTCCAGGCTGATTAGTTTGATGCCAACTCCTAGAAAAATTCTATCATATATTAGTAAAAGGTGGTTTGTGAAAGGAAGCAATGATCAGCATAAATCAGCTTGGATTCATTAAGAACAAGTCATGCCAGGCTAACTTCATTTTCTTGTTTGATAGAGTTATTCAACTGGTAGATCTGGGAATGATGTAAATAGAGTATTTAATGAAGCATTAAAAAAAGTCTCAATGTATTTTTGTGGGATGTATGAAGAGCTGTGGACTGAGTGATTATACAGTTAATTGAGTTTGGAACGGATCGAATGTCAAAAGACAATGAATAGTCTTTAATGGCCAACTTGATGAGAGGTCTCTGGTGGAATGTCCCAGAGATCTCTCCTTGCTCCCATCATATTGAGTATTTTATAAATGCCCATGATTAAGCCATAGATAGCATTCTGATTGTCATGCTGTGAAGCTAGTAGTTAGCTAATATGTTAGGTGGTATAATTTAGATCTAAAAATAGGTTGGTAGATTGGAAAAATGGGCTACATCTCACAAAAGGTAACCTTCCTTTGATACTTTAATGGAACTGCAGTCTTATTCTTGCAGGCACTTCATCTACCAGGGAAGATCACAAACTATCCATAGTTTCTTATCTTCTAGAATTCTTGTGTGTTTCTTTGCATTTTTCTTTCAGAGAGAATCTACCCAATGTAACTGGGTAGAGATAGAGCACTGTGCCTGCAATTGGGAAGGAATACCTGAGTTAAAATCTAGCCTCAGACACTAGTTGTGTGAACCTGGGTTAGTCACTTAACCCTCGTTTGCCTCCTCATCTGTAAAATGGGAGTAATCACTCTTCTGCCAGGGTTGTTGTGATTATCAAATGAGACAATAATTGTAAAGCTTAGCACCATTTCTGGCACACAGCAAACTCCAAATAAATGTTGTTGTTGCTGCTGTTAATATCAGACACCTTCTTTTGTGTCTTTTACAATTTTGGAAGTATAAATTAAACCTGATTCACTATTGTTCTTCCTACATAACTGGTCCTCTTCGTTTTATGGTCATGCATATCTTCCATATCATTTATGTCTTTTTTTGGGACCCCAAATGCCATTAGTAATATCCTTCAACCTTCTAACACACATCATGAAACTTTCTAATGCCCTTTAGGTCACTTGCAAATTTGATTCTTCTGAGATCATGCCATTCATATCCATATACCATTTCTGTGAGAATATTAGTATTAATTAGTGGGGGGCCATTTGGGATCAATGAAAAAATTTCCCAATTAAAAAATTAGCCCATCTCTCCTATAATTTGAATCGAGGTTCTACTCATTGTCTATCTACTATCATCATCCAAGGCATACGTTCTGATGGACTTCCCATTTGACTATACTTCATGAGGTGGGTAATATACAGTCTCCATCCTCTTGCCTTTTCTGTGTTGATTACCACCTTGATTGATGTCCTGTGAGTGACCATGGATCTTACTGAGGAAACTAGGAAAACATACTGGTGTTTTAATTTATTCACAGTCATCCATAGATAGTTCCAGCTTAGAGAATTCACCATCTACAGGGAATCCTTCCATTTGGATTAGGCCAAAAATTATTTATGACAGTGGCAAATAGCATTGGCAAGAATATTTTGTCCTGTTTTGTACTTCACTTAATAATGATAACTGGAAGATTTCTGAACCTCAAATGCTTGCTGCTTGTCCTTGTTCAAGTCATTTTATATCTCTAGGTTTTATTTTTTTTAAATCTGTAAAATGGGTGTAGTAAGGTAGGAAGATGACCTCTCAGGTCCCTTCTGGTTCTTAATTTATGATCAATTTCTCTTGTATTGTTTATCTAGGATATATCTTGGCATATATATACATATATATGATATATGTTATATCTATATATGTATGTATATATCAGTTTTATATATATATATATCTTAACATGTGTGCAAGATATTTTGTTGGAGGAGGTTTTTTGCTCTATTGAACAGTAACAACAATAACACTAACAATAAAATGTAATCAGCAAATAATAAACACAGTAGCATCTTATATTTCCTACATCCTTCACTCAATTATGGCTGGTTCTTGAACTATTAAAATATGATCCACTGTAGAACATTGTTCATTCCTATCTCATATTTTCATCAAGGTTATTTTACTAATAAACATGTTTGGTGATGAGAAAATTAGCAAAGGAATTGTTAGTTACTGATTGTCTTCTTGGGTGCCAACAACGACGACATTAAGAAGGCAAATCACAAAGTCTTTGACTCAGTTCTTCACATTGATTATGTGATAAAAATATACAAAATAGGTGATAGTGAACGTGCTATTAAAATTGAAGTCTACGTGGAAAACTCCCTTCTATTTAAAACATCCCATCAACAAATAATGTCAAGAAAATTGGTTAAAATGTGCTATTTGTCAGGGAGACTATTTAAACCTGTTATGTTTCTGCCTACCTTTAAACATGCTATCATTTCTCAAGCATAGAATTAAGTATGCCTTCCAAATTAAAAAAGTTGAATCCAAACATCTTGTTAATTTCCTCTTGTTCAAAGTTGACATCAAGCTATGTGGGTCCACCCAAAACTCATGAAATTGCTTCTTTGTCTCATGGAAGCTTTCTCTGAGGAAATAAAAATATCATTTGAATTTGATAAGTGTAAAATCCTTAATATATTCCAAGGAAAGACAGATTGAAGGTGGCAAGCTTGAATCCAGAAGACCTACTAAACCAATGGAAGAAATAATACTTGCAAATATCTTGGTCTTTTCCATGTAAGACACCTGAAGCACCAAAAGGTCAAGAAGACAGATGTGGCTGGATAAATTGAGACCTACTGGCATCCTGAAATTGAAGCTGAATGGGAAGAATATGTTTAAAACAATTAAAAACTGACATAAAGTCAGTCTTTTATGTGTGCTTTCAGAACTGTAAAGTGGAACATAATAGCTTTGCAAAATATCCTAATAAATATTATAATGAATATTAATGAAACACAAGACCTATCACCCTAAGGCAGCTAGAGAAAACTGAACACTTCCTTACCAAAAAGAAGAGAGGGAGTTGATAGATATTCATAGAGTACCTAACATACAACCTACAGGAAAAACTTTTTGTAAAAGAAGACATCATTTCAATTAGAATAGTAACATAAGATTGGATTTGTTGAATGTAATCACTAGGCGTTTAGCTCCATATTGAGCCTACAAAATGGCTGAGATCCAATAACAGAGACAAAGGGCCCTTAATGGGTAACATCCACATGAACTCAACCAACAATATATTAACAAAGAGGCAGAACAAATAATTGTCATTAGGATTTGTTTATGGTGATTCAGGACCAGATCTTTGCCTCTAGAAATGACAGAAAGGTTATACTTAAGAAGGTTGGACTTAGGGACTGATGTAGATTATGCAAGGAAACTTGAATTTCCAATAACAGTAGAAGGATAGAAATTCCAAATGAATTTCTAAGTGTCCAAGATGTCCAGAATATACAGAAACAATAGAATTTGTGCAATACGTCACAATAGATTGTAAAAAAAAATTAGCACCTATGGAATAGCTAGCACAATATGAGCTCTTGCTAGAATTATATACCAACAGGGCATTATCTTTCATGTATGGACATACGGCAAATCACCACCTTACAAATACAGACCTCAAAAAAAATTATGGAGAACTAAACCAATAAATTGAACTGGAATTGGGCCATCATCACAGACTGAACCATTGCTCATAACTACCCAGACATAACTTCCATAAAAACCTAGGAAAGTTTTTAATAAATGGTGCCATTTTGAATACTCATAATCTCCAATCTACCTGGAATGAAAGGCTTTCATAATATAAAAGACCTAGCAGAAGAGATCAAACTCATTCAGGAATGGGATGCTGTATGTATTATGCATGTTCCATTTGCTGCTGACATTTATATTGTGGATGTTTTCCATGATCCTACAGCTGGTATCCAAAAACTTTATTCACCTCAAAAAACATTTATTTTATTTACGTGCTCAGCTGGTCGGCAGAACATTAACTATAACAGAATAATGATTCATGTCAAGATTGTTTCTAGCTGAACCTCATTGAAACTGGTGAGAATGAGAAATGATAATAGAATACCTATAGGTTTATGGAAATAGAAGAGTTTATGATGGAAATTTTGGACCAGATGATAATCACCAGAAATTAGAAATGAGTTATGAGACAGTGATCAGTGCAGCTTTTTGTAAAGAAATAAAAGTATTACAGGCTACAAAACTTCAGTACCTAACAAATACGCAGCAAGGCATATGTTGGCTAGAATTGTATAATAGAAACTCACTATTTTTCATAAAAATTCCCATCCTACAACTGTAATCCTCACTATATCGTAGGAACCTATTCTAAAGCCAAACAATTACCATAGGTGCCCTTTTCAATTTCCCACTTAGTAATCAGATATTGAAAAGTTGAGTCAAAGTGTTTTTGCTGCACTATCACTGGTGTTGGGAATAGATTATTATGGAAATGATGACACGGTGGTCTATTTCATATTTATTTGCTGAACTTTATTTATTTTTTTTTTTTGCTTTTTTTGGAGGGCAGTTGGGGTTAAGTGACTTGCCCAAGGTCACACGGCTAGTTTTTTGTGTTAAGTGTCTGAGGCCGGATTTGAACTCAGGTACTCCTGACTCCAGGGCTGGTGCTCTATTCACTGCGCCACCTAGCCGCCCCTTTTTGCTGAACTTTTAAAATTTCAACTATAAATGCTTGAAAATGGTTTGATTTATATGGGTATCACGAAAACACTTTATGTAGAATCTTACATTATACTATTGCTTTTCAATGTCTTGTGAGGTGATTTTTGCATATAGTCTCTCATTTTTTTCAGCATTGAGCTTATATTCTAAATTGATGTCACTTTTGGCTATCATCTCTCCACTTGGCAAGGAATTTTATCAACAGTTTTTTTTTTTGCTCCTTATGACCTCCTTGTTGTGACAATTGTTTTGTACTGGTTAAACCTCTCTAAGACATGGCAATAATCTCAAAGTCTTTAATTTGTATTCTTTTGTCCCATTTTTTTTCAGTTGACAAATTATTTGAAAAGATTGGATCCAAGCTATTGCAATTACATGCAATGTATTCTTATAATCTTTTTACTTATAATTTAATCTTAATTTGGACTTTTTCAAAATATACAAAGATCTGTTTTGAAATGACTCCTTCATTGATTTATAGTCATTGCCTGTCTGTTAAGATACAACTGATACTTTTTTTGGTGAAGTTGTTTGGTGCTATGCCAAGTACCTTCTGGCTTTTTTCTTGAAGAAATTCTTTGTAATAGATAGTTTTATACTTTACCTCTTTCATTTCTTGATCTTGAATTTCATGTCGATGTTACTAAATAGTAAGGTCCGTATTGACTTGATTTGCAAGATCTTGTCAAATCAATCATAAAATTTCTTTCCTTCCTTACTCTTTCTAATAGATGTTGGTTAATAAGCCACAACAATGGTCCCTTTACTTACTGTCATCATGAACACTATGATGCAGGATAATAAAATGTTCAATGAAAGGATGTTTCTTTTTACCTTTGTGTGTGTGATGAAAAATAACCTTGCCAGTTCTAACTAAAAAAGAACATTTAATCAAGGACTTCTTAACCTGGGGTCTGGGAACTTAAAATTATATTTCAGCGTAATTGACTGCCTTTGTAATCTCATACATTTTACGTGATGCATTTGAACGCATTTCAGTAAGTGGTCTATAGGCTTCATCAGGCTGTGGAAGGACTTTATAACACAAAGATGGTTTGGAACTACTGATCTATATAAATGGAAATATCACTATCTAACTAGTAAATCTTATTCCTTGGTTTCCCAATTCTCCTTTTTCTCATGTTTACTTTGTGACTGAAGGATTTCTCTGCTGTGTTCCCAATGTGTCTCACATCCTTGAGCTCCCTCCCTCACCTCCCTTTGACCCACAGCAGCAACTTTAATTGACTAAACTAAAGCTTCTAAAGTTTTCATTCAGTTCAACAGACTTAAATTTCCTTGTTTAAGTATGGGTTGTAATAAGGGACTCTGAGGACCCTTCCAAGTCTTGTATTGTGGGGAAAAACAGAACTACCCTGGGAGTTAGTCAAGTATCCAAAGAGGAAAGGTTGGGGCTAAATATTGGAGACCACGTGGAGTAGTGACTGAATGTGATGTCAGAGGACTTGGGTTTGAATCTCATCTCTGTCATTAATTCCCTCTCAGACACTACTTCCTCCCCAAGGCCTTTCCTGATCCTTGCTCACCACTGTTAGTGATTTCTCTCTTTCTTCCTTTTACAATTACTTTGCATTTGCTTATCTAGAGGTAACTAAACAGTGAAGTGGATAGAGTGTCCTATTTGGAGTCAGGAAGACCTGAGTTCAAATGTGAACTCAGATACTTCCTAGCTATGTGACCCTGGACAAATAACCTCTGTCTGCCTCGGTTTCCTCATATGTAAAATGGAGATGATAATAACATCTACCTCTCAGGGTTGTTGTGGGGATCAAATGAAGTAAATTGCTTTGCAAACCTTAGAGTGTTATTTAAATTCTAGCTGTTTTATTATCTCTATAAATGTTGCATTCTCCCCATGGAATACAAGCCAGAGACTCTCTGGCTTTGTTTTTTGTATTCTTTGTTTTTGTATTCTTGGTGCCTAGTCCAGTGTATTGCTCATTATAGGTGCTTAGAAAATGCTTATTGAATTGAATTATTGAGTTGTATGATGCTGGGCAAGTCATTGAAACTGGGCATCAGTTTCCTCATCTGT
>JAQQSW010019548.1:0-11024 GCA_028646575.1 Pseudocheirus occidentalis
GGGCAAGATGGATCTCTCTACCGCAGTACCTGTATATTTCCCTCCTTCCTATTCCACCTCCCTCTTGTTCTATTTTCTACTTTGTCCCTGTCCCTTTACAAAAGTGTGTGCTTCTAACAACCATTGCCCCCAACCTGTCCTCCCCATCCATCCTCCCCCTTCTCATTCCTTTTCCCCCTACTCTCCTATAGGCCAAGATACCCAATTTAGAGTGTATGTCATTCCTTCCCTAAGCCAACTTCAATGAGAGTGTTGTGCAGAGGATAAGAGTGTGCCGAGACCTGGGATCAAGATAAATTTAGGTGTGGATTTATTAATTAAGCACTCAACCACATGAGAATATTCTCTCAAATGAGTAGTGATTTTTGGGGGTACAGACTTGATTATATAGGCTAAAACCACAAAAACCACAATCAGGGAGGGGAGCTAGCTGAAGCCATGATGGACAGAAGCAGAGAACAGTCATTGGTTAGATCTATAGCTCAGGGCTAATTTGGGAAGGTGGCACAAGGATAAAAGGGTGCAACCTTCCTGTGACATGGGGGTCCCCCCAGAACAGAGTGGAGGGCATAGGGTGGAGGGCCATAGTCAGCACTTTCCAGAGCAGAGTGGAGGGTGATGGAGTAAAGGGGACTGGAATTCCCCAGAACAGGATAGGGTCAGGTTCTGTGCAAAGAGGGTGGGGACCCTGCTTGGTCTTCAGGACAGGATAGGGTGGTCCCTAGATAAAATCCTTGCACCATAATGAATGTTATACACTATAATAATTCAAGGAGAATATATAAAATGCTGATTAAGGAAGGAAGGGTCAGGGAACCATGCCTTGAGCAATATGCCCAAACATGCCTTAAGCAGTTTTCAAACTATGACAAAATGTAGAATAGAAATATAAAAGGGGCTTAACAATGGGTCACAAATGAGGTGGTATTCAGTGACCCGGGATTTGGGTTTGGGTACAACAAGAGTAAGATTGACCCATTCCTTTTTTTCTTTCCTCTTCTTCCCCTCCATTGTAACAGTTATCCCTTGCCTCTTCTATATGAGAGGATTAACGCCATTCTGTCTCTCCCTGTCTCCTCTCATATTATTCCCTCCCACCTCTCAATTTCACCTTTTAAAATATTATCCCATCCTATTCAATAGATCCTGTGCCCTCTGTCTGTGTACTCATACATATACACACACTCACATATGTATTCATATGAATATATACCCTGCTATATAGACATATGCGTATGTATACATATACAGTTATATTCCCTTCAACTATCCTCATACTGAGAAATGTTTCATAAGTTATACTTATTGTTTTTCCATGTTGGCATGTAAATAGTTCAACTTTGATAAGTTCCTTATGATTTCTTTTACATGTTTATCTTCTCATGCTTCTTGTATTTGAATGTCAAATTTTCTATTCAGTTCTTTTTTTTCCCTCATCAAGAATGCTTGGAAGTCTTCCACCTCATTGAATAACCATATTTTCCCCTGGAACAATATACTCAATTTTACTGGTAGGTGATTCTTGGTTTTAATCCTAGCTCCCTTGATCTCCAGAATATCATATTCTAGGCCCCTTTTAAGCTTTTATTCTCTTCAGTCAGGTTGTTGACTCTCTTTTTGTGATTTTCTTGCATCAGTCTCATTTCTCTTCCCAATTTTTCCTCTGCTTCTCTTCTTTGGTTTTCAAAATCTTTCTTAAGATTCTCAAAGCCTTATAACCAATCCACATTTTTCTTGGAAGCTTTTGGTGTGGGAGTTCTGACTGTGTTGTCTTCTTCCCATTCCATGCTTTTATCCTTTTTGTCCCCACAAAAGGAATCGAAAGTTGCATTTCTTGGCTTGCTTTGTTTCCTTTGCCTACTCATGTTGCCAGTCAATTGCTTGACTTATAGGTCCAGTAGAACTCTGCTGCCAGAGGGGAGAGCTCTATTCCAAATCACTGGGGTTTTCACAGCTGCTAGAGCTTTGAGGAGGCTACCATTTCTGCAGACCCCACCTCCTTTGGCTCACTGAAAATGTCCCTCAGGACCACTACCCAAGACCACACTCCCAGTCCAGATAGCTCAAGGCAAGAGCACTTAGCCTCTGAATGATCTCTTGGCTCCCCTGCAATATTCAGGCTGCAAGCTCTGAAACAGCCGCATGGAGGTGGCTACAGAGCCACAACTTCAGCCACTTTTTGTTCTGGAGTAGTTGGATGGTCAGTCTCCCCCAAATTTTTTCCAAGTTCCACTGACCTTTCACTTAGTCTTTGTATCTTATGGGTTGGTAAATCTGGAAAATGCCAGAGCTGCTGGTGATTCATGCTCCAGCCACAACTTGTTCTGGTGGCCCTAGGGCTCCAGCCACTGGTTCATGTGGTTCTGGTCTTGGCTCTCAGTGTGCTGTGATGAACCCCTTCCTGTCTGCCTGCCAGGCTGCCTTCAGTGGGAGCTTTGCTGCTCTGCCACTTTGTGAATTCTGGAGCTTTAAAATTTGTTTAGAGTCATATTTTTCAGGTACTTGAGAGAGGCCTATTTTATAGATACCTATTTTATAGGTATGGTGAAAGCAGTGGAGTTTTGCTGCTTCTTCCCTGCCATCTTGACTCCGCCACCCCCATTCTGGTGCCTCTTAAACAAACTGAGGACTGATATAAGGTGTATTAGTAACAAAATTTGAAGATCCCTTTGTATTGCTAAGCTAACAGGTACTTAGCACTTAGTTTCAAATTCAGCCTTTGTTAAAGAACCAGAAGGTATAAAACCCTGCTGCTGATGTAACA
Organism: Pseudocheirus occidentalis; assembly: GCA_028646575.1. NCBI lineage: Eukaryota > Metazoa > Chordata > Mammalia > Diprotodontia > Pseudocheiridae > Pseudocheirus > Pseudocheirus occidentalis. The sequence continues at coordinate 2,765 of JAQQSW010019548.1, forward strand.
GGAAGGGGCTGAACAGGGAGGATCAATACTGTATATAAGGAAATACCCCAGCTGAGAAAGTCAGAACTTCTTGGGATGAGCACCTGAAGGCTGGGCTGCTGCTGCTGGACTGGAACTTCTATGGAGAAAGTAATTTTGATTTTGAGAATGGAGCTGCTGCAGACTTCTGAGGGGAAGCTGGAGCTGCCTGAAGACTGAGGAAGCATGACTGATGTCCGTATTCTATACAAATGTTATTGTGGCTTTGTTAATGTGTATGAATTCTGGCTTTGTTAAGCCTTGTCTTCCAGGAACAGAGACTGTGAAGGATTTGAGATGAACTGGAGACTGTAAGCTCCAATGTGGAGCAGGAACTGCATGGAGAGCTGGGCAAACTGCTGGGAGCTGTCTGCCTTTGAACTGTTTGGCAGTTGGTTTTATTTAAGCTGGAGCTAGGACTATGGAAGAGGAATCATGGAAGCTGAAAGCCTGCCCTTAGTCGAGATGAAAAGACCTCTCCATGGGTACTGAGGGGTAATGAAATTGTGATTTACTGGTGACAGAGGCATGTATTTTCCAATACCTTTGTATTTTCCTTTCTAGCTTTCCACTACCCCTTAAGAGAGTACTGATTAGTGACTAACGATTAAATAGGGACTGATGACTGAATGGTGACTGATTTGTAACTTAATGTGCCCCACGGGTGGAGGACTTTGATCTCTTTTCTTTATGTTTGAATGATTGAGTGATCATACTAAGTGATCGATTAACTAAATGAATGTACTTTGTTCAAAACTATGTGACCACTTTGGTGAATACTATGTGGCCATTTTAATGATAAGTTGTTGAGTTGTGACATGGAAAATGCTGTACCTTAATTTTCTGTGAATATTTTGCTCTGATTTGTCATTGGATAAATAGAGAATTCACTATACTGTGTAAAAAGAACCTTGAAAAGCTGTTCACAGCAGTAGTCCTCTGGAAAGCTGTTTGTGCTTGGTTTTACATAAGGTGAGACAATGCATTCTGCTCATTAACTCTGATAGACATGAGGACTATGATTTATTGTAGAAATATTTAATTTCTCTAATTTAGTTTTCTTCCTCATATCTTCAAAAGTCTGTTTCACCCATTTCATTTATGCTCACAGTTATATCAAAATGAAAATATTTTTCCCGTTGTGATTTTAAAACTTTTATTTAAAGATGACTGTATAACACATCTAATCCTCAGATAGACTGATATTTTTCTAATGTGGTATAACAAAACGAGGAAAAAAAACCACAAAAACCTTTGAAACACTTCGGGAATTGACTTCAGCCTAGCCTTCCAGATTTATTAGTCATTTGTTTTTATGTGAGTTGATCCAGCTAAATTGGCCTTTTTCAATTCCTCAAAGACATGTCATCTCCTATATCAGTCTGCCTTCAATCCATCTTCTTCTCATATTTATCAAGTTAAATACCTCCTTTTCTTGAAAGCTCAGTTTAATTCTTGAAGGGATTCTTTTCTATTTACTTCAGTTGCTAATTTTCTCCCTTCATCCTTTATTTTAATCTATTTTTCTATTGTAAAGTTTATATTCAGTGAATATATACATTGATAGATGGATGAAAGTACAGATGAATAGAGATGGATGGATGGATGTATTAAGGAATAAATTTCCTTGTGACCATTACCTTCTACCATGGATTTTCCCAATTCTGATGTTGCTTTCCCTTCTCTTATCCCCTAAATTACTGTGATCCTATGTCTGCCCCATCTTTACCTATAAAGAGGAAATCAGATGTTTTAGGGGCAGGCCAGAGTTTATGTTGATACAATGACCTTCCCAGAGTTCTCAAGCACATAGAAAGAAAATACAGAACATCTGTTCTAATCTCACTGAGAATTATATGCATGGAAACAGTAAATCATATTTGTTGGAATATTAACATTTGGAATATTATTATGCATCTCCTTTTGCATGATAATAGTTTAATAGCTCTTGAAATTAGGTAACAATTTAAACAGTGAAACAGAATCTAGATACAAACACCTGGCAACCTCCCTGAGGTGATAGTATAGAAGTCATTAAAACTCTCATACACTTCAGGGAATAATGTCTCAGAAGGCCTTAGAAACCTATAAATTCTCCTTCGATGAGTTGGAAGAAGGAACAATGTGATCAAGCCATAACAGACGTGAAAATCAAGGTGAGAAGTAACGTTAGTTAGTAATCAGATCAAGCCTATAATGCTATTAATTTTCAAGGCTTCATAGTTTCAGATATAGGACTAAAGAAGAGGTCACTAGATCTCCAGGTTCAGCAGATCTCAACAACTATTGTACAAGGAAAAATGAAGGAGTCTGGATTTCTGAGACAAGATGTAATATACATCTATTGACTGCCATCTCATTTAGAAAACCCAAGAACTGGTTCCATTATGAGAGTTTCCAGAAACGTTTTGAAGGACATGTGATAAAACTCAGTGAAAGAGAAATTGAATGAGTTGCAACATAGTGGAGAAGGCATTGGACTTTGATTCAGGAAGGCTTGGGTTCAAATCTTACCTCAAACACTTACTAACTCTCTGACCCTTCTCTCAATCTTACTTTCCCCCTTTGATAAAATGAGAAAATGGGGAAGCAGAAATCTCAAAGGTCCTTTCTGGTATTGAATGTGTGTGTTGATATCTCTCTTGCATAATCTTTTAGCTCCAAGTTATGGTCTTCTTTGACAAGCTTACCTCTTTTAATTCTAAATGTCATACTTCATAAAAAGAAGATAAAAAATATACTTAACATGGTGGGCATCAAAGTTGGTGAACAGTTCAGTTGTATTAGAATTTGTAGTATTAAGAAAAAACAGAAGAAAATAAAATTTCTATAGCTAGATATAGAAAAACAGAGAAGCTTGTAAAAGCATGTGATGAATTTGCTATATAATTTTAAGTACTAGCCATATATAATGGAAATGTGTGGTTTCAAATGCGATTGAATTTTTTTTTCAAATTCTTTACTTATGGAAATGGTAGTTTTGTTAATGTTTAACAAGTCCAGAATAATTTTAAAAAATGTTTTAAAAAGTTAAAAAGTGTATTTCCCAAGGTTATTAAAAATCTTTTAACTACCAATTGATTGCTTTCTCATTCCTCTTCATTCTTGATGACTTTTAAACATTCCACACCATTGACTGTCTATTCCCAGAAACATTCTCCTGGGTTTATGGAACCTGACTCTGTTCTTATTTTCTTTCTATATGTGAGGTTTCCATTCTTAGTTTTCTTTGTCAATATTTTGCTTTCTCATGTGTAAAATGATAAAAATTAAAGACCAATAGCACAAGTTTGATTCAGTTGATCAAATGAGAGTGTTTTGTGCATCTGAAAGAACTTTCACAAGAAGAATTGATGATGATGATGTGTCATTGTTATAATAATATTAACTCATCCTAAGTTCAGACAGTACTAGAGTACCTAGAAAAAGAATCCTTTTGTAATTTGGTTATTCAAAATGTGAAACTATAGGGCAGGCTTTACCTTTTAATTACTTTTGGAAAATTCTTTGATGCACCAGAAACCAAAGCAGCAGCATTGTTACCATTAGTGACAGAATACAGGCAGGAGGCCTTGGGGTTTGTTGGACATTCATATAAGATGTATCTAGACATCTTAGCACATGTCCAGAGTTGGAGGACAGGACAGATTCAAATGAGGTTCTACTGTGTAGATTCTGATCTGTCAATCAAAACTTCACTGTTTTTGTTTTTTTAAAACACAGAAGTCACAGATGACCGAAGGACGTTTCCAGTGTATTTCCTTTGCACTACAAATGAGTAAGGTACATTAAATGTTTCTCTGTTACTCTAATTACAAGGTAGTATGTTGGATGAACTGGAGAGTGACCCAAATTTAAAGCCTTCTTGAAATGGTCAGCACAGGTTAAAATTGTTATCATGTCCCATATAGTGCCCTCCATTCTATACAAAGAGTTCATAGATTCATTATGCTAATGAAAAAGAGAAAATGGAATTTGAAACATAATCTAAGTTTGAAATGGGAGAGGAGAGAGAAGATAGACTTTTCTTCCTCTCAAACTACCAAATGGAATTATTTTATTTTTATTTCCTTTTTTGAAGACAGATTCACTAGATTATTTCATGTCTTCCATCAAAATCCAAGAAAAACCATCCTATTTCCTTTTCTCTACTATCCTCTCATAGCCTTCAGTCTTTATTTTGTGATTGCAATGACGCAGCATTAATCCTTTTCCAGTTCATGTTGAAAGTGGCTGCTAGTTCTCCTTGTCTTTTTAATTCATGGAACAAGGAAAGCACTAAGGAGAAACTGTGGGAAATTATGAGGTTTTGTTGTTGTTTTCAGTACTTCTAGAGATCACATTGGAAGTCTATACATATTCCCCAAATCTGACACATCCTGGATTCTTTCTCCCATGAGTTGATGGAAGTGTCTTCGAATGTATTCACATTTTTAACTCGTTCCATTTTTTGGGGCTAAAGAACTTCCTGACATATAAATTATGTAAAATGGAATTGCCTATGGTTAATATTCTCCCATTGTATGTTGGGGTGGGAGGAAAGATGCTCTGAAATTTTAGAATTTAGTGTCAAAGTCTTCATTAGCCTTATTAATGCCATCTCTTTATTTTAATTTCTATACAGATCAAATGAGACTGCATACATAAAATGTTGTTGTTGCAGTTGATGTTCATTAGCTTTACTTTATACCTAAGGAAGTATTCTTTATTGCCTTCCTAGGATATTTTCTCTAGATCAAAGAAATGGAAGGAGGAAATGAAACTTCAATGATCAAGGTGACTGAATTCATTTTCATGGGTGTCACAGATCGTCCAGAGTTACAGGTCCCTCTCTTTCTGGTATTTCTTTTCATCTACTCTGTCACAGTGGTGGCGAACTTTGGCATGGTCATCCTGACCAAGATTGATTCCCACCTGCAAACTCCCATGTACTTTTTTCTCAGGCACCTGTCACTCATTGACCTTGGTTACTCCACAGCCATTGGCCCCAAAATGTTGGTTGGCTTTGTAGTGGAGAAAAATGTAATTTCTTTAATTGAGTGTGCAATACAGCTATTTGTCTTTGTGACATTAATCATCAGTGAACTTTTTGTGTTGTCAGCCATGGCCTACGACCGCTATGTGGCAATTTGTAAACCCCTGCTCTACACAATCATCATGTCAGATAGGGTGTGTTGGATACTTGTGGCTATCCCCTACCTGTATAGCACCTTTGTTTCCCTGCTGATTGCTATTAAGATTTTTAATTCATCCTTTTGTAGATTGAATATAATCAGGCATTTCTACAGTGACAATCTCCCATTGTTGTCCATGATTTGCTCTAATACCAGTGACATAGAATCAATCATTTTGACCCTTTCTGCTTTTAACCTATTCTCCTCATTGCTGGTAGTCCTTGTTTCATATATGTTTATTCTTGTGGCCATCCTCAGGATGAATTCTGCTGAGGGAAGGCGCAAAGCCTTCTCCACCTGTGGTTCCCACTTCACGGTGTTAGTTGTATTCTATGGCACTCTAATCTTTATGTATTTGCATCCCAAGTCTAGTCATTCCTTTGATACAGACAAGATGGCCTCGATATTTTACACCCTTGTGATACCCATGCTCAACCCTTTGATCTATAGCTTGAGAAATACAGAGGTGAAAGCTGCCCTGAAAAGAACACTAAGAAAATAGATGAAAATTTCTTATTGTCAATAGACAAAATGTTTCTGATTGATCATGGGAATAAAAAAAATGCCAGTAGGACTGTATGGATACCTAGGAAAAAAATAAGCAAGAGATTAAAAATGAAATAAAAGCTCTGGAATGTAAAAGAACCAAATAATTTAGAAGACAAGATGGCAAACCTTACCCCAAAAACAAATTCCCTGAAAACTACATCAGACCTAACAGAATAATTAGGAGAAAAACCCATGAGACTGAATAAGGAATTTTAAAAGAGCATTTGTAATAAAAAATAAAACTGGGAAAAAGCTTCAACTTGAAATATTATTTAACAATAACAATTTTCAAGCATTGTAGTGATTCCTAAGTGAGTCACCCTTAACACAAAATTTTATTAAATCAAAATGAAAACTTCATATATTTGTTAGAACTGTAGAACAAATAGAGATAGACCTCATCCACCAATCACTTCCTGAAGGGGCACCAAGAGGAAAAGTACCAGAAATGTCATAAAGAAAATCCAGAACTTTCATGTTAAAGGTAAAATACTTTGAGTATTCAGAAAGAAGTAGTACAAGTACAGAGAAAGTATATCAAGATTACACTTGGCAGCTTACACACACACACACACACACACACGCAAACACACAAATCAGAGGGGAATACAACACAATATTCCAAAAGACAAATGATGTATGCTTATGAATTGAATAGTTAACATTGCAAAGCCAAATATAATACTATAGGGGAGAAAGAGGGATGTACCATTAATATAATACAAGATTTTTGAAGGTTCTTCATGAAAAAAGCAGTTGTGAATGGGAAAAATAGATAAAATATAAGAATGAAGTCAATGACAAATACCTATTAAACATATACTATGTGCCAAAGTTGTGCAAAGATTTGGAGTTGCAAAGAAAGTAAAAAACAAAACAAAATAACCCTGTCTTTCCTCTCAAGGATTGTCACAATCAAAAACTAGATATATCAATTTGTTGAATTAACTAGATAGAGTTGAAAATAATGCTAAAAGATTAATGGGGACAGAAACATGCATGACCTTAGAATTTTAATATTTTTAAGTGGTGTTGAGGTGGTGAATTCAGAAAAAAAGGAGTTTTGAATGAATTGATTTAGTTCTGCGGGTTGTAGTGGGGAAAAAGAAGGGAAGATAAAAGGAAAATAAACTAAAAATGAGAAAGAAAGGGAGTAGTACTTGATGTTTCTCATAATTACAATATGTAAGAAGAATATAAAATAATTCTGAAGAAAAGCTAGAGGGAGTAGGCATCATATGAACCTCATTCTTCTATGAATTGGACAGAGCAGGGTTGTACACACATTTGTACTCACAGGCAAAATTATTTTTTTGTTTGTAAAAATACTACAAACTTAGCAGGAAAACATGAGAATAGGATGGGGACTGGGTATAATACAAGATATTAAGAAAAGACTTTAGCTGCTCTAACAACGATGAGTTTTTCCATCATTGGGGGTCTTCACACAAAAATGGATGATAAATTGTTGATTATGTTGTGGACAGTATCCTTGTCCATATATAGGATGGATTAGATGACGTATAATGGATTACTGTGTGGTAACAGTGTAGTGAGGTACTCTGTGGTATATGAGTTGAGCTAGATGACTGGTGGAGTCTTATATAATATTCAAAGTGTGCAATTCCATTATAGATCTTCTAGGTGACTTCTTTTCATTTATTTTTGCTTTTTTTAAATTTTCAACTTAAACACTAAAAAAGAGGATTTCCACACACAAAGGTGAACATAATAAGGTTTCTATATGAACTTATGAATATTCTCTTTACCCTATTTGCTTTTTATTTTGATATGCACACATATATGTATATATACATATTTATAAATGTATTTAAATACACGTTGCTTTCAAAACTATCCTGTTCGTCTAGTCATCTTTCTATATTTTCTCTTTTTTTAATCTTTTCATTAAAAAAGAAAAACAAAAATGTTTCTATGTTCTTTTTTTGGCATCATTATTTTCAATCAACTCCTCAACCCCTCACTCCCCTGGCAGAACTATCATTTAAAGAATAAGAAGAAAGAAAATATTTTAAAGTAAATTATCACAGTCATGCAAAAGAAATATACATAGTAGTTAGGACTAAAATCTATGCTTATTAATTTCATGTCTATCACTTCTCTCCAGGAGGTAGATAGTCCATTTAATCATAGATTCTCTGAATACACGGTTAATATGGTTAGTCAACCACTTGATCAGAGTTTTAAGTACTTTAAGTTGTTTTTTCCCCTTTACAATGTTGTACTTGATCCAAACTACTTACAGTATTCCTCAACACTCAATTCTATATGTAAAGAGGTCATGGAGTGTTATCTTCTCATTGAAAAGCTCTTCTTAGTATTTCTCCCTTTAATGAAATCAGGTATCTTACTCAACCTCTTTGCTTCTCAATTTCATCAAAGCTAATTAACTGGTCATACGACTTAGAAGTGATGTGAACCAGCAGTTCCATTCCTTCTGATAAAATAGAGCACCCTGGATCCTTCAGGTCATCCTAACTCTAAGGCCCAGTCTATAT
>JAQQSW010019549.1:0-11024 GCA_028646575.1 Pseudocheirus occidentalis
GTTCTGAATTCTCTCCCTTCCCTCCACTGACATTTGAGAAGTCAAGCAATATGACAAATTATACATGTGAAGTCATACAAAACATACTTCCATATTAAATATGTTGCAACAACAACAACAAGCAATAAACTTAATGTAAAGAAAGTATACTTCAATCTGTACTCAGAGTTAATCAGTTCTCCCTCTGATGGTGGAAAACATTTTTTTCTCATGGATTCTTTGGAATTGTCTTGGATTACTACCTTTATCAAAGTATCTAAGTCTTTCACAGTTCATCATGGTTGCAATACTGCTGTTACTGTATACAACGTTCTCTGGGTTCTGCTCTCTTCACTTTGCATCAGTTCAGATAAGTCTTCCCTGGTTTTTCTGAAACAATCATGGTCATTTCTTATAATACAATAGTACTCCATCACAATGATATACCACAACATATTCAACCATTACCCAATTTCCAATTCTTTGCCAACACAAAGAGAAATTCTATAAATACTGTTTTTATGGTGAAAGGTCCTTTTCCTTTTCTTTGATTTCCTTGGGATACAGCCCTAGTACTGGTATTCCTGGGTCAAAAGGATATGCATAGTTTTATAGTGCTTTGGATATATTTCTAAAATGTTCTCCTGAATGGTTGGACCAGTTCACAACTTTACTAGCAGTATGTTGTTGTTGCTCATACATTTCAGTCTTTCAGTCCTGTCCTACTCTTTATGACTTAGTTTGGGGATTTCTTGGGAAAGATATTGGAGTATTTTGCCAATTTCTTCTTCAGCTCATTTTACACATGATGAAACTGAGGTCAACAGGGTTAAGTGACTTGTCCAGGGTCACACAGATAGTAAGTGTCAGAGGCTGGATTTGAACTCAAGAGGAAGAGTTCTCCTGATTCTGGAGGCCAATATTCTATCCACTGTGCCATCCAGCTGTCCCAAAACAGTGTATCAGTGTACCTATTTTTTCACATCTTGACCAGCATTTATCATTTTTCTCTTTTCTAATGTTAGTCTGATATATGTGAGTTGATATTTCAGAGTTATTTTACTTTTTATTTTCCATTAAATAGTGTTTTAAAACATTTTATATGACTGAAGATAGTTTTGATTTCTACTGAAAACTGTCTGTTCATATTCTTTGACCATTTATCCATTGAGGAATGGCTTGTATTTTTGTAAATTTGGCTCAGGTATGTAAATATTTGAGAAATAAGGTCTTTATCAGAAAAACTTACTGTAAAAAAACTTCCCTCCCCCAATTTCTTGCTTTCTTTCTAATTTTTTGCTGCATTGATTTTGTTCATGCAAAATCTTTTAATATTCATGTAATTTGATATGAAACAAACCCTTATATGAATCTGACAGGTAGCTAAGACTAGTGCCTGTAAGATGAAATCCCAGTTCATGTACTAATATTGTGGGTAAATTCATAATGAACAGTAAATCAAAATTTTCCAATGGTGTTAAGGACTACAGGCATTTTTTCCCTCATAAATCCGAATGTTTCATCACATATCAAACCACTCTAAGATTTCCTCAGTGACAGAAGTATGTATTCCCAGGTCAGTCTACAGGGGTAGCTTACCCACCAGGTGGATGATTCAGCAAGGAGTTCTTATTTTGCTGATAAGAATTGGTTCTATCTTGATTCTGTCTTCATGGCCCTGCCTCTTTTATGTGACTCACTCTCTGCTTAAAAATAACAAAATCATTTCCTTGTTGTGGAACATTATTAGCTTTCCATTGAATTGACAAGGAAATTAAAAAAAAGATTGAGAGGAAAAAAATCATCTACTTCAAATTATCCTTTTTACTTAGTGATCTCCAATATAACTTTTAAAACATTTTTAAAAAATCATTCTTATCTTTCCTTAATGATTTCAGCTCATTCTGAGCTTTTTTTCCTGAAAATATTTTAAAGGACTTTGCTAGATTCTTATATTCTTGCACTATTTCTCATCTTTCCTTCTATCTTTTAAACATCTAGATTGGTGAGTTCCCTGTGCACACATACTGTTTTCTTCAGACATGTTCAATCTTCCTCGAAATTATTTTCTGTGTCTTTTCATGGTTTCATTCTTAGGAGTTTTCCATCTTTCTTGGGATGATGCTCACTGTAAAATTTTATTCCATGGGCTACATGGCCCTCCCCTGAACCCTTAGAAATATATTTCCCATAAATCTAGGACTCCTGTCCAAATACGTTTAGCTTTCTGTTCCCTTTCAGACAAAAATTTCATGGAGAGAGTCATCGTCTTTGCTCAAGGTCCCCATCATTTCCACCTGAATAACTAGATCCTCCATGTTAGAAAGAATCAAGAACAGAATGCTATTTCCATAGTTATACATCCTTTTGGATGATAAAATGGTCAACAAGGAAAGTCAAGAATCTATTAGCTATTTTACTTTTGGTGTAGAGATGGCTCTATCAAATGATCGGAAAATGGAAATTCTCATCACTATTATAGTATGCCTCTGTGTGAGCCTAATGGTTTCTTTTCTGAATGTCATATCTACTTTATATAGTGTTATAGCATGCTTGATGACAAAATCACTCCTGTTTCTCCCTCTATTGATTGTCATCTAAATGGTCTCCATCACATTTAAATATTTGGTTCCTGGATTTTTCATTTTCTTAGGGAGTTGATCTGTCATAGAACTAATACCAGAAAAAGGATCCAGGTATGAAAATAAGCATAAAGCATGAAGCCATGTCAGGTTATCTCTTTGAAGGTGCAAATTAGTCTCTTGAATGTATCAGAAAGGAAGCAATGTGACAAAATGAAGAATGATAGGCTACACTTTACAGACTTTTCAAAGTCAGTTGTCTTGAGTCCAGCATATAGAATCAAAAAGAGCCTAGTTCCTGATGAGATGGGTAGAAGATGCCCAGAACTGGAGAGTGGGGGTGGGAGGAGAAGGGAGAAGTCATGGTCACGTAAGCATCTGGGAAAGTCAAAACATAGGCAAGGAAAATGGGAGTGATACTCTGGGAGTGAAGGGTTTGGACAGATAATACACAAAGAGTGGCAGGAAAGAAGTTGTGTTGTTCAAAGATGGTGGATGAAATCCTCACAGACTAATGTCTACAAGGCTTATATCTCCTTTTTTAAAAAAAATTGTGTCTTTCATGAAAGCTTGAGCCTTTCTTATTCTGCATGGGAAAATGTGTTAATTTCTTGGTATTAAATGTTTGCTTTGTCTTTATACACAATATTAACCATAGTCCTTTGCAACCTGGGTATACTTGTGGGAAGTAAGAAGGCAGTTAGATGTTTTGCCAGATCAATGTCTCTAGCTGGAGAGGAAGAGATAAGAAATAGAGAGAATTACGGGTTACTTAATGCAACTTCCCAGAGAATGGAAGGAGGATTTATACCAGGAATCCTGCCTGGGCAACAAGCCAGTAGTAGGGTGAGCATGGTGAATAGGAGGGGCTGAACAACCCTGCTCATCACACCACTCAGTGACTGCTACATTATACAGTGATACTCTGCGCCTTTCCCTATACTGTTCATGTCGCACAAACTATACCCACTTCAATTTATTTCCAAGTCATGGGTTTCATCTTGCCAAGACTCAGTCATATTGATTAGGTCAAATTTGCCATTTGTTGCAGCATCACTTGTTCCTCTTGACTTTTGTCTAAACTTTGAGTATTTATATGAAAACATCTGAGGCCTTTAGAGTTTGACTACTGACGAGTCAATTCTTGGATATTGCTTTCTTCAGATTTCTGAGTGTTGACTCTTTTTTCTTCATTCAGTGGCTTTATTTTCTACAGTATTGAGCTTTGTGTATATACTTGGGCCATTTTACCCCTCCTTCAGCCTTTAAAAAAAGGAACACACTTTTAATTAGATGAACAGTTATGTCCTCTTTGATCCAGTGACACTGGCCTCTTGGACATTCCATGAACCAGATCCTCCATCTCTTGGTTCTGAGCATTCTTCCTGTTTATCACTCAGGATGGGAAAATTCTCCCTCCTTCACTCTGACTGTTGACCTCCTTGGTTTCCATTAAGTCCCAACTGAAATCCTGCCCTCTACAGGAAGCTTTCCTCAACCCTCTTAATTCCAGTGCCTTTCCTTGGTTGATTGTCTCTTATTAATCCTGCATATAACTTCCTTTCTGTGTATTTCTGTGTATGTTGTCTCCCCGATTAAACTGGGAGCTCCTTGAGGGTAGGGACTGTATTTTGTCCCTTTTTTGTGTCTCTAGTGCTTAGAACAATGCCTGGCACGTAGTAGGTGCTTATCACATGCTTATTGATTGATTGATTTGTGAAACCTCAGGCAAATAAGTTTTTATAGGCCAACAGTCTATCACACTTACATAATGTTTGGATGGTTATTGGGTTTCCTTTCTACTAAGTAACTGGGATGTAGTTTTCCTTGCTGGCAGTGGGAGGTTATACTGGGGCAAGTAAACCAGCCTAGAGACAGAGAGAAGATGGCCCTGGCTAACAAAGGTGCTACATTTCTATTTTAAGCTGTGGTACAAAAATCCAAATCTTTTCGTCAGGTGCTGCCATCTTAGCCAACTTCCTTTGCAAAATCATGTTCTCTCTTCTTCATCTCTTGCCTTTCAATGGCCACCAATGAAGAGAGCGTTAGCTGGGCTCCTCTTCTCTCCAGTCTCCTGTCTGATATTTCATTATCATTGGCAATGCTCTCTAGGTTCCTTCTGGCAGTTTCATTTATTCCATGGCAAGCACGAGAAGGAGATATGAGTTATCCTTTTCCCCTTCTTTTTCACCTCAAAGTCTTCCTTGATGTTCTCATTGGTGGTGGTGATGGCAATGGATTTGGACCAGTCACTTAAAAACTACTTCATTGTGATAAACTTGAGAGTGGAGGGGCATTCATGGAATCCTTTTATGTTTTCCTCTAGGAGAGAGAACAGCCTGTACCCAGAACATAAATACCAGCTGCATTTTTGCTGTTGCTGTTGAGTTGTTTTAGTCATGCCCCACTCTCTGTGACCCATTTGGGATGTTCTTGGCAAAGATACTAAAGTGGTTTTCCATTTCCTTCTCCAGCTCATTTTATACATGAGGAATTGAGACAAATAGGTTAAATGACTTGCTAGCCACACAGCTAGTGTCAAGTGTCTGAGTCTAGATTTGAACTCAGATCCTCCTGACTTTAGGGCCAGTTCTCTATCCACTTTGCCACCTAGCTGTCCACTTTCCCTTTTCCGACTCACCTAAACCCTGTCTTTTTCTGGAGATCTTCTTGCTGTTCTTTTCTTTGATGCCTTTTCCTATAGCTTGAGCCCTCCTTCCCCTTCTTAAATCTTCCCATGTTAGTTCTGCTATTCAAATCCAATCTCTCACCTTATTAATAATTCCAGGCTCCTCCAAATTGCCCTTACAAATTTCTTCTCCTTCCACCTAAGTCCCCTTCGTCCTGCTTTTAGCATACTGTCTTCTTCACAAGTAGTTTTGCATTGTAACTGTGAAGTAGGACACCATATTTTTAGCTTAGAAATTTGTTGCTGTCCCTGGTCCCCTACAAATGTCATTCTGTAGCCTGGCATAAGCCAAGTGTCAGTTAGAGCTGATATGACTTTCTTACAAAGTCTTTACCAGGAAATTTGCAGCAAGGGCAATGTGCTTATTATCAGCCTAGAAACCTCAGCTCTTTCCAGGGCTCATCACTGCTCTGAAATGTTGCCTGAGCATAGTGGGGGCCTCTGGCACAAAGTCCATGTGACTGGCTTACTGGTTTCCATAGCAGCTGCTCAGAAACAAAAAGCACATTTTTTTCCCTTGACACAATACAACCATACTGGCAAAGTGAAATTTGACAAGAATTGGAGGCAGAAGAATTGGAAACCAAGTCAGTCCTCAAGGAAATGGCTGCTTCCACAAGTGCTGGAGGTGCCTTGGCTTCCACAGTTGCAGGAAATTGTCAGAGCCAAGGCATTCAGGAAGATGATTAATGAGCAGAGGACTGAAGGGTCATGGGATCTCATCTTGTTAAAGATACCCACATACCATGGATTCAGCCATATATGCTCAACTCATATCAAGGGTGCTAGAAATGTCAGCTCCTAGTATTTGTCTCAACTTTCATTATCTCAAAACTGTTAGGTATCTATCTTTTATAATTAGGAGGTATGTGAGAAATTGATATTAATTAAAAATTCGATTCACAAAACATTTTATGAATGGCATTTCAATTTAATGAGCATTTCTCAATCTTGAAGTCTGGAAAGAACAAGAGGTTTGGAGTGAGAGCTCTGATCCTACCTCTGATGCTCATCAACCATTTGTGGGGCAAGTGGCTTACTCTTCCTGACTTATATGCATCCCACAGTGCTCAGTGCACATTAGGTGACAGTTATTCATAAGGCCATACCATTATAGACCTGCTGCTGGAAAGAGCCTCAAGGGGGGGGGTTAATCTAGTGTAAAGCCTTCTTTTTGCAGATGGGGAAATTGAAGCCCAGAGAAGGTACTGGACATTCCCTGGATTTTACAGCTCATAAGTACCATAGCTGGGTTTTGAAAACACACACACACACACACACACACACACACACACACGCACACTACTGCCTATACACTAATGCCTTGAAAATGCTCACACAATTTCCAGAAATGACAAGTCTGCACTTGAGGAATGAGATCTGCCCTGGGATCTGAATGTGTTAGTGAAAATACTGACTTAACTGGTTTCTAGCCATTATATATGGTTTAGTTTTATTTGGTGGCTGGAACCACTGATGCTCGAATCAGGTCACTTCTTCCAGTCATTTTCACTGATATTGAGGGAAAGTCAATGCATCTCTCATTTTCCAAACACACCATAAGTTGCTTTAAAAACAAACAAACAAACAAAAACAACAAAGAAAAAGGATCTCAAAATAGTCCTTCTGCCTTCGATTTCCCCCACCCAATGAAGGACAGAGAAGTCAATCTGAGAATGTGGGAACGTCTTCCTGGCTAAACTTGGATTGGGAAGAAGTACTTCTGTAGCCTGAGGGAGGCATTCAAAGTACCCTTAGTGAGCAAAAAAATAAGAGGGGGGTGGCTAGGTGGTGCAATGAATAGAGCACCGGCCCTGGAGTCAGGAGGACCTGAGTTCAAATCCGGCCTCAGACACTTAACACAAAAACTAGCTGTGTGACCTTGGGCAAGTCACTTAACCCCAACTGCCCTCCAAAAAGCAAAAAAAAAAGTACCCTTTGTGGTTCATTCAAAGTTGGGAAGTTGGGAAAGGGTACTTGGAGACTGAGGATAGTGTTAAAGAGAGCATTACAGAAATCCAAATCTAAAGGTTGGAAAGACCTCAGCAGCCTTCTGGTCCAACAAGCACAGGAAAGTTCTCACTGTGACATATGATAACATAGCTGACATTGGTCATCCAGTCCCATCTTGTTAAATCTGCTGGGAAGGCTCAGGGTAGAGCAGAAGGCTTTTGTGAGTCAGCAGGTGGCATTTCTGGTACATACTGCCAGTGCCACCGGGAACAACATCACAGAATTTCACCTGGAGTTGGTGATATCTGAAGAGCCTCAGTGTCCATTGATCTGTCATTGAGAGCTTCTGAAGATGGTGGAGAGAATCCTGCTGCTGTGCTAGAGAGAGCAGTAGAAATGTAGCCTGGAGACATGGGTGAAATGCTGCTCAACTCCATCAGCATCTGCTTGTCACACACTGTGCTCAGCAGAGGAGGTAAAATACCAGAAATGAAAGAGGCTCTGCCTTCAAAGAGGCTACCCTTTACTAGAGGGGAACAATTTGTACACCCATAAGTAAATACAACACTTACCATGTGTCCTTAAAGGAGAGGACTCTGGTGTTTGGGTGTCCCTGCTTTCTTACATAGAAGAGAGATGCCTTGGGTACTCTAGACCACTGGTCAAGATCAAAGCCCATCCAGACTTTCTCTTCCTGTGCAGCTCTTCTCTAGGTCCTTTCAGGAATCCTCCAGAAGGGATCTATTCAACATGCATGGTGGGGGGCGATGCTTTGGATCCAATGACATTACATAGATAACTATGGAGCATGTAGATTTTTCACCAGATCTCTCTATCTCTCTTTTGTCTCTCTATGTCTCTGTTTCTCTCTCCTCTCTCTCTGACTCTCAGCATAGGACCTGCCCACCTCTATTTTCACTCATTCACCTCTCTGGCATCCTTTATACCACTTCTTTGTAACTCTCTAATAATGATAATCACAATAATCATGTTAACTCACATTTACATGGGCCTTTAAAGTTTACAAAGTGGTTTTAGTGCAGGGGATTACTAATGCCAAATGCCAAAGAAAGATCAAGGGTGCTGGAGGGTGAAGAGCCATTGAGGGTGTCAATCAGGAAGTTGTTGGTCATTGGGGTGAGTAAGGGTAGGGCAGTCAGAGTGGCACAGGGAGGATAGAAGCCAGCTTGTCAGGCACTGAGGAAGAAGTAAATAGCAAGCAAGCATTGATTCATTATTTTTTTCCAGCAGCCTAGCAACAGAGAGTAGGAAAGAGATAGGACAGTATCTTGAGAAGGTGGAAGAGGCTATGGAGGAAGCATTTTGAACATGTGGGAGAACTGAGTATATTTGTTACCAAAGGGGAAAGATGGTACAGAGAGGGGGAAGTGGATGAGAAACAGTAAGGTCAATGAGTGATGGAGCAACGCCCCATGTGATATTTGAGGGAATGGAGACATGGGATCAAGGAAACAGATAAGGAGATTGACTATGGCAACCTTGTCCTCTGAGGCCAGAGGGAAACAGAAGAGAATGAGAGAGGTGTAGAAGTTTTAAGACATGAAGGAAGAGGGACACACAATGTCACCAAAGATTCTGAATGTAACTGGGATTCAAATGTGGGAATTTGCAAAAGACATTGGTAGAGAAAATGATTCCTCAAAGCTCTGTTCCAGGCCTGCAGTCTTACTTTTCTGCTCCTCTCCAGGCATGAATGAAAGCTTCTCTTGGAAACAATTGAGTGAAATTGCAGAATTATTTATTTATAACCTACATGCCCCCAAGAGACATTTAGGCAAGTCTCTGTGGACATACATATAACTTACATGAATAAGGAAGAAATGAGATCTGGGGTGTGGTGGGTATACATAGAGCTGGAACTTGAGGACCAGATTTTGAACATGTCTGGGGAAATGTGACAAGGAATACAAAAGACTGGAATATGGATGGAGCAGAGTGGCACTTGTTTTTCCTGGTTCCAGAAGACAGAACCAGAATTAACGGAGAAGCTGCAGAGAGGCAGGTTTGGGTTTGATGGTGGGAAAATGTCCCCACAATGAGAGCTGCCCCAAATTAGAAATGGTTGCCTAGAGAACAGGTGACTCTTCCTCCTTGGATGTCTTCAAGTAGAGGGTAGATAGCCACATGTTAGGTCCATCATGGAGGAGATGCCTTTGGGTGTCTGGATTAGACCAGATGGCCCCCAAGGTCCCTTCCAACTCTCGCAGTCTTTGAATCTGACTCTCATTCTGTGAATTATTAGCGAATGGATAAAAGACTGTTGTGCAGCAGAAAAGGGTAAGTCGAGGTCAGGCAGAATAACTTCAAGATGGAATCAGGCAGGATTATCTTATATGCTCCCATGGAGAGGAAAAGCATCACATACAGCCAGTGATCACCAGATCTAAGACTCAAACCCAGGGCTTCCTATATCCCTACTATTCATTCAGTAACTGTTTTTCTTTTTAAAAAGTTAAATTAAATACTGACTCTGGGTAATATACTTCTGATTGTTTTTCTTGTTTTAATAATGTAGAAATATATGTGAGAAAACTCAGACCCACTAACTTCATTGGAAAGAATTAGTGAAATTCCTTTCACTTTTCTACTTTGGCACTATCTAGTTCCATGTTATTTCCTTTCAACACTTGTACTTGCCAGCTTCCTTCAAAGCTCAGCTGCTGTCTCCTAGACATCCCTCTTCTGATACCCCTGGTCCACTGGGAATGCTCTCACCCTTTTAAAATTACTTTACATGCAATTTATATTGCAGTGTAGAATGTAAGCCTCCTGAAAGCAGGGATTGTTTCTTTGTTGCCCAGCCTTTGTTCCTCCACCTTTTCCTTTGTGTTACCCAGTGACTAACACAATACTTGGAATACAGCAGGCTCTGAGTAATTTTTTTCTAGTGTAATGGAAGTTTGGCTCCACCTAGGATAGCACCATCTATATGGAATGGAAGACTTTGGCATATGTGGACATTCTTCATTGATCCACCACATGGTAGACACACGTGGTAGGTGGTCTAGGCAGGAGCCAAGTGCCCTTATGTTTGAACTGAAGAGAATTGAAATGGATGTGGTTTTAGGACTCAATTGAAATATTATTCCCAAACCATGAGCAGGAACATCAATTGCATTAATAATCCTAATAAGAGAATCAAGCAAAAAACTATTGAAAATGAAAAGCTTTAGCAAGTTGCAGGATATAAAATAAGCCCATGTAATTCTTCAGCACTTCTATATATTACTGAAAAAGCCCAACAGCAAGAGACAGAAAGAGAAATCCCATTTAAAGTTACAGTGGACATTAAAAAATATTTGGGCATCTACCTGCCAAAACAAACCCAAGAACTATATGAACACAATTGCAAAGCACTTTTCACACAAATAAAGTCAGATCTAAATAATTGGGAAAAAACATCAGTTGTTCATGGGTAGTCTGAGCTGGTATAATAAAAATGCCAATTCTTTTCCTATTTCTCTAATATTCAATATTTTTTCTTTTTAAAAATTAAATTGAATCTTGACTCCAAGCAACATACTTCTGATTGTTTTTTTTCTTTTAATCATCTAGAAATATACACAAGAAAATTGAGACCCACTAACAACATAACTGTATTCCTGATTCATTGGAAAGAATTAATGAACTTCCTTTCACTTTTCCACCTTGGCACTGTCCAGCTCCATGTATTTCCTTCCAACTCTTGGCCTTGCCAGCTTTCTTCAAAGTTCAGTTGGTGCCTCCTAGACATCCCTCTTCTTATCCTGTTGTTCTGGTCCTGGAAATGTTGTCTACCTAAATTAATTTACTTATTCAGT
>JAQQSW010019550.1:0-11024 GCA_028646575.1 Pseudocheirus occidentalis
CTGGATTTATTTTCCAGGTCAGTGGTTTTTCCAATGAGATATTTCACATTGCCTTCTATTTTTTCATTTGTTTGGATCTGTTTAATAGTATCTTAATTTCTAATGAAGTCATTTGCTTTCATTTGCTCCACTCTAATTCTGAAGGAATTATTCTCTTCAGAAAGCTTTTGAGATTCTTTTTCCATTGGGCAAATTTGGCTTTTTAAGGCATTCTTCTCCTTACTGGCTTTTTGGGCCTCTTTTGCCATTTGAGTCCATCTATTTTTAAGGTGTTATTTTCTTCAGTCAAGTTGTTGACTCTCTTTTCATGATATTTTTTCATCATTCTCATTTCTCTTCCCATCTTTTCCTCCACTTCTCTTATTTGGTTTTCAAAATCCTTAAGCTCCTCTGTGACTTGTAACCAAACTGCATTTTTCTTGCAAACTTTAGGTTCACCACGATCCCAATCCAGGCAGGTTAAGGCAAGAGCTCTTAGTCTCTGAATGATAGTTTGGTCCCCCTGAAATCTGCATGCTGGGAGCTCAGAAGCAGCCACATGGAGGCAGCTGCAGGGGCTGCTTCCACTGCTTTCTTGCTCTGGGAGTATATGGCTTTACCCACTCCTTTCCCACAAGTTTAGCCAAGTTCCACCAAACTTTCACTTTGTTCTTGCCTGTTATGTGTTGGTAATTCTGGAAACTGCCACAACTGCTGGTGATCCACTTCTGAGTGCTCCAGTCATGGCTTATCCTATCTGCCCTGGGGCTTAAGCTGTGGTTTCAGGCAAGGATGATTTTGGCTCTCAGTGCCTTGAGATGAACCCTTCCTGTTTGCCTGCTGGGCTGCCTTCAGTGGGAGCTTTGTTTCTCTGTCGTTATATGAGTTCTGGAGCTCTAAAATTTGTTTAGGGTCCTACTTTATAGGTATTTGAGGTGGTTATGCGGGGAGCTCTTGGAGTTCTCCTGCTTCTAGGCTACCATCTTGACTCCTCATTACCTCCACTTTTGAGATTTTTTTTTAAATCAAACAATTCCATCTTCTAGCTTCAACTGGAATTCCTAATTTAGTTGCTACTTCTCATCAAAGGAAGATAGAGCCCTTCCTGAAACTTTCTACAGCTTTTTTTAAGAGAGCAAAAGTCATTAACACACCCAGAAATCAAGCTAATGAGGAAAAAAATGAAAAGGGAAAAACAACACATTTTTTTCCACTTAGGAGATGTCTCTTTCTTTCAGAGCTTAGGACAGAAAAGTTCTCCCTCTATAGAAAGAAACTCCTTGTTTCGAATGTTAATGTCAGGTATACAAAGCAAGACCACTGGCAGTTAACTAGTGCCCTCAGACTTAATTCTGACTTTTTTGAGCGGGGTCTCTATCAGAGAATGCTCTTTAATTTAGAATCGGCAGTTCCATGTCATTGTTGTTGTTAAGTTTTTTCAGTCATGTTCAACTCTTCATAAACTCATTTGGGGTTTTCTTGGCAAAGATACTGGAATAGTTTGCCTCTTCTTTCTTTGACTCATTTTGCAAATGAGGAAACTGAGGTAAATAAGGCTAAGTAATTTGCCCAAGGTCAGGATGCTCATAAATGTCTGAGACAAGTTTTGAACTTGGGAATGTGAATCTTGCTGACTCCAGGAACAGTTCTCTGTCCAATATGACACTTAGCTGCCTGAAATCTCTATTGCTCCCTGTTTAATTTCAAACAGCTAAAATACATCTGCTTTAACGGTACGTTTCCAAACAGATAGTCTAAGATTTTGGAGACTCCCTAGTTTTTCAATTCCTAACCCTTTTTTTTTTCTTCCCTTGGTCATGAGTGAGGAGAAGAAAAGCCCTGAGAATCTAGAAATCCAATTGAGCAAGGTTATTATTTTCTCCCTGCTCAGTGACAACTCTTGACTTTTTTATGTTTATGTGTTTAAGAAATCTAGATCTACCCATAACTGACTATAAATGAATTTAAGGTTTTAATGTGCAGAGACTTAAATGAAGTTTCTAAATTCTGAGCCATTATTTCTAATTTTTAAACCATTTTCCTATTTCTTCCATGTTGTATCCCATTGATCATTTCAATTAAGAGGTTAAAATTAATGCAAAATTTTCCTAGGGTGAGAGTAGGAGGGAATTGCACTGTTAGAATTAGGTTTATATTTAGAACTTAAATGAACATTAAAGGCAATTTAACATTATTTTGCAGATGAGGAAAGTGAGAACAAAAGAGATTTACTGAATTGTCCAAGGTCACACAAGTGACAAAACTGATTTTAAACCAATCCATATGCTTCACATTTAGCGGTCTACAAAGTGATTTTCTCAGAATTTCTCTTTGAGATAGGTAGCATAGATATTACTATCCCATTTTACAGATGAAGTGTCAATGGTTTATGAGTTGTTCTTGGCTATACAGATGTTAAGAAGCCAAGGTACAATTTGAACCAATGTCATCACATTTCAAGTTCACTACATTTGCACTATCACACACTGCTTCTCATCACAATCTATGGTCAATTGAATCATTCAAGGGACATGTTGAACTTGAGACTAATAGTACAAAGTACCTTGTTATTCTTTTTTTTAACCTGACTTTTTCATTTTATTTAAACTTCTATTGACTACTACAACCTTTAACTCATTTTCAGAGGGGAAAGTACCAACCCCACATGCCCAAAGGATATTTACATTTTCATGGCTTCTTCTGCCAAGGGCAGGATGATTTAAAGCACCTGCCAAGATTCTAGGGCTAGAAGGGGATTTTACTAGTGATTACTATGTGTACCTTTACTTGTTATATTTCATCACTTGGGTTTAATGTGTTAGTTTATAGCATCCAGACAGCAAGTACCTTCTATCAATCAAAATAATAAATGAGTTTGTTTGGCAGAGTAAAGTAAAAAGAAAAATTCTTGTATTTAAGTAATAGAAAGCCTCCTTTTGTGGGTCATTAAGAGGCAAAAATTGCATGACTCAAAAGGTTTCATTTGCAGCATGAATCCTAAAGGAAGGAATTAAAAGGTAATAAAATGGTGCTATTACAGAAATGAATCTTAAAACAATTAAATCTCACAAGGTGAATGAATAGAAACAGAGCTATCCATTTCACCATTGAATTATTCTATGCCATATTTTAATGTAAAAGTCTTTTTTTCCCCCTTTCCAATGCCTTTTTCATTTTAAATGAAAAAATGTTCTACATAGGAATATCTAAGTATAGCTAAGGCTCTGAATGTACTTTGTCCTAGTCCTATTCCCTCCTTCCCCTTTCTTCTATCTCCCACCCAATCTTAATGTCTTTAAATTATCCACTAGGTCCATTAAAAAGGCATGGTATAAGTTAAAATAATAAATTCCAAAGGGATTGGAGTGAAATTGAAGCAAAATCACTTATTATAAACTAGGGAAACTAAATATTATCTCTTATTCCACTCAGACTCTATAAACCTGACCCTGTGGGAAACCTAAAGCTAATATATGTGTGTGTGTACACACACATATATGTATACACATGCATATATACACACATGCACACATACATATGCAGATATATGTACAACTATATATATTATGTTAACTTTTATGTTAATTTTGAATTTACATCATTTATTTCCACAAGATATTGAGTTAGAAATTTTCTCTCTCCCACTCCCCAACACTCCAAAACAGCAATCGCACTAAATACATCTTCCCCCAATTGGCTCTCAATTATATTCTACCCCATCCCCCAATGACTTTCCAGTAGAGCAAGATGGATCTCTAAAATTCAGTGCCTGTTTAGCTTATTTCCCAGTTGCATGTTAATAATAATAATAATAATAACAATAATAATAATTTTATGCATTTAATTTTACAACTTTGAATTCCAGATTCTTTTCCTCCCTTTCTCATCACCCACTTACTTACTGGCAAGATAAGCAATTCAATAAAAGTTGTCATGTCATTATGCAAAACATTTTCATAATGGATATATTGTTTAAAACTGATTATAATTCCCTCCATCCTATCTTGCCCCCCCTCCACTTGTTGCATTCTCTACTTTGTCCCTGTCCCTTTACAAAACTGTGTGTTTCTAACAACCCTCAGCCCCCAATCTGCCCTCCTATCCATCATCTACCCTCTCATTCCCTTCATATCTACTCTCCTGTAGGGCCAGATACTTAATTGAGTGTATGTTATTCCCTCACTAAGCCAAATTCAATTAGAGCAAGATTGACCCATTCTGTTTTGCCTTCCTGTTCTTCCTTTCCATTATAGCAGTTATCCCTTGCCTCTTCTATATGAGATAATTACCCAATTTGTCTCTCCCCATCTCATCCCATTATATTTCTCTCTGACATCTCAATTTCACCTTTTAAATATCATCCCTTCCTATTCAATTGATCCTGTGCCATCTATTTATAGCTGTACATATATATATATATATATGCACACACACACTCACATATGTATTCCTATGCATATATATCCTCCTATATAGACCTAAATGTATGTATACAGAAATATATACATACAAACATATACACACATTTATATTCCCTTCAACTATCCTCATACTGAGAAAAGTTTTATAAGTTACAATGATTGTTTTTCCTTAAAGTCATATAAATAGTTCAGTTTTGATAAGTTAGTTATGATTTCTTTTCCCTGTTTACCTTTTGTAACGCTGCTAGATACTGTGTTATCCGTATTGTGTTTCTTTTTTTAAATTTATTTTATTGACTTGTTTGTTTACTTTTAGATTACAAGATTCAGTTCCAGAGCCACTTGAGTTTCAGATTTTTATCCCCTTCCTTCCCACCCTCAGCCCCCACCATGGTGGCATACAATCATGTATAGGATCTGCAAACTCCTTCACACTGTACAATAGTCTGGTTGTATAGGTATTATAGCCAATGGAGTGAACAGTGACAAAAGAGAAACAAAAGCCAAACATAGAAAAAGAATGATAGCATGCATTGCTTCAGTCTCTTTTTAAACTCTGATCTTTCTGGATCTTTCTCTGAATGGAGACATCTCCTTCCATCTTGAGACTTGTAGAGTTGCTTGATTGTGTTTCCACAATATTTGAATTGTTTCTTCTTGGTTGCTTGTAATATTTTCTCCTCCATCTGGGAATTCTGGACCCTCGCTATAATATCCTAGGAGTTTTCTTTCTGGGATCTTTTTCAAGAGGTGATTACTGAATTTTTTCAAGTTCTATTTTGACCTCTGGTTCTAAAATATCAGGGCAATTTTACTTGAGAATTTCTTGAAGGATGATTTCTAGGTTCTTTTTTGATCATGGTTTTCAGGTAGTCCCATAATTTTTAAATTGTCTCTCCTGGAGCTATTTTCTAGGTCAGTGTTTTTTTCCAATATTATATTACACATTGCTTTTTTTTTCATTTGTTTGGATCTGTTTAATAGTATCTTGATTTCACCTAAAGTCATTTGCTTCCATTTCCACTCTAATTCAGAAGGTATTATTCTCTTCAGTGAGCTTTTGAAATTATTTTTCCTTTTGGCAAATTCTACTTTTTAAGGCCTTCTTCTCTTCATTGACTTTTTGGTCCTCTTTCCCCATTTGAGTTTATCTATTTTTAAGGTGTTATTTTCTTCAGTCAGGTTGTCTCTCTTTTCATGATTTTCTTGCATCATTCTCATTTCTCTTCCCAATTGTCCCTCCACTTCTCTTATTTGATTTTCAAAGTGTTTCTTGAGCTCCTCCATGCCCTTTAATCAGTTCATATTTTTCTTTGTAGCTTTTGGTGCTGGAGTTCTGACTGTGTTGTTTTCCTCCTTTTCATGCTTTGATGTTTTTGTCCCCCCAAAAGAAATCTAAAGTTGGATGACTGTGCTTGTTTGGCTTCCTTTGCTTGCTCATGTTGTCACTCAATTACTTGACTTTTGATC
Source organism: Pseudocheirus occidentalis (assembly GCA_028646575.1). Lineage (NCBI taxonomy): Eukaryota > Metazoa > Chordata > Mammalia > Diprotodontia > Pseudocheiridae > Pseudocheirus > Pseudocheirus occidentalis. The sequence goes on from JAQQSW010019550.1 coordinate 5,871, forward strand.
TCTTTGCCACAGTTGAACTCTGCTTCCTGATGGGAGAGCTTCATCCCAAATCATTGGGGTTTTCACAGCTGCTCGAGCTAGTAGAAAGGCACTGCCTCTACAGTCCCCACCATATTTGGCTCACTGGTCACACACCTCAAGAACACCACCCAAAAATGTGATCCAGATCTAGGAAGCTTGATGCAATAGTGATTAGCCTCTGAATTGTCATTCGGTCCCCCTATGATCTGCAGGCCAGGAGTTCTGAAGCAGCCACATGGAGGTGGTGGCAGGGCTGCCACACCTCCACCACTTCTTGCTCCAGGGGTAAAGGCCTGACCACAGTTCATCTCTCTCAGATCCAGCAAAGTTCCACTGACCTTTTACTTTGTCTTTGGCATTTATGGGTTGATACTTCTGGAAACTGCCACAGCTACTGGTGATCCAGTCTTCAAAATGCTCCAGCCACTGCTGGTTGGGGCTAGGTTGAGGCTAAAACTGCAGGCTCATGTGGGGCTGCCCTCTACTCCCAGAGCACTGTGATGGACCTTTCCTGCCAGCCTGCTGGACTGCCTGCAGAGGGATATTTGTTTCTGTGTCATTTTCTGGCTTCCTTCTGTAGCTCTAAAAATTTGTTTAGAGTCATGTTTTATAGGTATTTGAGGTGATTATGGGGGGAGCTACAGAGTTTTCCTGCTGCTATGCCTCCATCTTCTCTGGTCCTCATCTAAGGCTAATTTCCAATATACTCCTAGAAGTCAGAAAATATTACTAGAGAGAAAGAGAAGACCTGATATTTTTAAATAAACACAGGAGAGAAGACAAAAAATCAAATGGTGGGATTGTAGATAGTGTATTGTATGTTAAAATCTTTCATGAGTTTTCTAGGCACTCAATCTTATTCCCCCAAAGATGAATGTTTTTCATAGGCATAAGTACAGCTTTTGCCTTTAGGATTTTGCCTGAATCAAACTACTTAATGACATCCATAGTAAAGAACTGCAGAAGTGATTAAGTAAAAGTAAAATAATATGTACAGCATGAATAAATTTTAAATGGATTGTGCTCATTTTCAGGAAATTGGGGTTTTAGTAAACTGAACAGCTCAATTTGAGCTCAATCAAAAGGAAAGGAAATGAAAGGAAAGGAGAGGAGAGGAGTGGAGAGGAGAGGAAAGGAGACGAAAGGAAAGGAAAGGAAAGGAAAGGAAAGGAAAGGAAAGGAAAGGAAAGGAAAGGAAAGGAAAGGAAAGGAAAGGAAAGGAAAGGAAAGGGAAAGCGAGGAAAGGCGAGGGAAGGCGAGGAAAGGCGAGGGAAGGCGAGGGAAGGAAAAGGAAAAAGAAAAGGGAAAGGGAAAGGGAAAGGAAAAGGAAAGGAAAAGGGAAAGGAAAAGGGAAAGGAAAAGAGAAATGAAAAGGGAAAGGAAAAGGAAAAGGAAAGTAATGATATCTCGGCTTCAAGAAGAGGCATAACTTTTATGATTAGGTAAGCAAGAGTCTTACTGTAATCTTCATTGGCCTGACTGCATATTGGATCATATTATCATATCTGGGAGTCTTAGTTTGGAAAAGTCCTTTAAGCTTTAGAACTTTGTTATTGCTATTGTTCAGTAATTGTCAGTTGTGTCCACTTCTTCCATTTGGGGTTTAATTTTAGCAGAAATACCCTAGTGGCTTGACATTTTCTTTTCCAGGTAATTTTACAGATAAAGAAACTAAGGGAAATAGGCTTGGTGACTTGTCCAAGGTCATGCAGCTAATGAGTGTCTGAGGTCAGATTTGAACTCAGGAAGATAAATCTTTCTGATGACAGGCCTGACACTCTATCCACTGCACCACATAACTGCCTAACTAACTCAGCGATGGGTTTGATGCCTGTTAGTTACCCTTAACCTTGTTTGTTTGTATGTAGTGACAGTTTTACTAGGGAGTGACTGTTGTGAAACTTCTTAGAGCTACAGGAGAGAAATCTGTTCTAAACTATGATTACATTCTTTATGATCTTGACAAAACTAAACACTTGGAGCCATCTTATCATCTACAGGGAGACTTTTCTGATCTCTCTTCATTTCAATGCCTTCTCTCTGTTGATAATTTCTAATTTATCCTGTATATAACTCATTTGTTCAGAGTTGTTTGCATGCTGTCTCCTCTGATATATAGTGAGCTTGGGTGCGATATTTATTTTTCACCTTTCTTTATTTCTTTAGCACTTTACATATTACCCAGAAAAAAAAACTGGGAATGTCTAGCTTGGAAAAGAGAAGACTCAGTATGGACATGATAATTCTTCAGTCATTTGAAGAACTGGCATGTTAAATTGGGATAGATTTATTTTGTTTGAGTTCAGAGGGGAGAACCAATGTGCTAATGAACTAAAGAATAAAATTTGGAAAGTGGCAACTTTAAATTTGTATTACTAGCAATTTGCTATGTCCAAAAGTAGAATGCATAGCTTTAGGAGGTAGTGGCTTTGTCTTTTTTGGAATTTTCTAAGCACAGCCTGGGTGACCACTGGAGGGATATATTGGAGCATTCATTCTTTTTTCAGGTATATATGGAACTAGATAGCTGCTGAAATGCAAATTCTAAATTTCAGTGTATATGTGATTCAATTTAAGACGGATTCAACTTGTGGTCCTTAAATTAATTCAAGTTTATTGTATGGACGAAAGATACTAGCTGTTCACTTGTATTGAAGGTCAATCAATAATAATGGACCTTAGGTAGAACATAAATGAAAAATTAAAACAACCATGACATTTCACCTGCCACCCAGAAAATTGGTAAGGATAAAAAAAACGATGGTAGTGATAGATGTTGGAGGGGTTGTGGAAAAATAGGAAAACTCATGGCATTGTGGCTTTATACATTGCATTACCTATCCAATTCCTACTTTTCTAGGCATCTTACACTTTACCTTCCTTTTCCCATGTACTCTGTGATCCAGTAAGAGGGAAATTCTTGTTGTTCCTCTCACAACACACTCCATCTACTGACTCCTTACATTTCCACTGACTGTCATCTGTCCCTAAAATACTTCTCATCTTTGTATCCTGATTTATGCAGCTTTCTTAAATTCAAACTATTAGAGTCCCACCTGCTTCAAGAAGCCTTTCTCAACCCCCCTTACTGCTGGTGCTTTCTCCCTGGGATGAGCTCTAATTTATGCTTTACATGTCTTGTTTGTTCATAGTTTGCATGTTGTCTCCTCGGTTAAACTGTGAACTCTTTATGGCTAAAAACTGTTTCTACTTTTCTTCATATTCCCAGTGATTAAGATAATGCCTGGTATGCAGCAGATGCTTAAAATATTTGACTGATTTGATTTGGTGCTATGAAAAGGTAAAATTATTTGGGATTTTAATATGATATTATGCAAAAAGAAATAGCTACATTAGCCATACTCTTTTGCTTAGCTACCACACTACTAGGCATATATTCAAGTGAAAACAAAGGCAGAAAGTACAAGATATACCAAAATACTTACAGCAATGGTCATTGTTGTAGCAAAACAACACAACACAAACTAGAAAGAAAGAGGTGAAGGCTGTGAGTTAGGGGAATGGCAAAAAAATTATTGTGAATTATTTTAATACAATATCATTGTATGTGACCACCATAAAAAACTCAGAGAGGAGAGGCTAGGTAGTACAGTGAGTAAAGCACTGAGTATGTATGTATGTATGTATGTATCTATACACACATATGTGTGTATATATGTGTGTGTATGTATATATACACACACACAGACACACACACTCAGAGAAACCTGGAAAGATTTATACAAGCTTATGTGGAGAAAAACAAATAGTTCAAAATCACTGAAACAAAGATAATTGAATTCTAAATGGAAAAGTCTATGATAGAAGATGGCGGCGTAGAAGCAGCAAGGTTCCGCAGATCCCACACAACCACCCTAAACACCCATAAAATATGACCTCAGACAAAGTCTAGGACTCTTGAGACTCACAAAAATACAGAATAAACATCTCTTGCTGAAGGCAGCTCAGCAGGAGGGGCTCACCATGGCATCATGGGAGCCAAGGCCGGCCCAGCCTGAAATGGAAACACAGCCAGGCCAGGCCCCAGGATGGTTGGGAGGAGCTGAGCCACAACCAGTCTACAAGAGAGAAGATCTACCTCACCTCCAGCAGCTCCACATCTACAAAAGAGTGAAAAACAGGGATTGGAGAGAGGGGCAGCTTGGCAGGAGGGGCTCATAATGCAGGCTGGCAGGCTGGGAGCTGAGACCAGCACAGCTCAAAACTGAAACACAGACAGGCCAGGCCCAAGGGTGGTCAGGAAGAGCTGAGCCTCCCAAACCACAGCTTGCATCTACTTCAGAGAAGATCTACTGCACCTGAGGGGATCTTCACATCTAGCAAACCAGAATTAGAGACGGTCAGTGAAAGTGAAACTTTGAAACTTAAGTTGGGTTCAGAAAAGCAATTTGGCCAATCTGCACCCAGGGCAAGGAAGCAGTGAGGGAAGGGCAGGAACTGCTGTAACTGGCAGCTGCCCTCACTGGGCTGCTTCAAAGCCCCTGGCCTTCAGAGTCCACTGGGGGGGCTGAATCAATTGATCAGAGCCAAGTGCTCTTGCGTTGAGCTGTGTGGATCTGGATCGTGGTCTTGGGTGGTGGTCCTGGGGCGTGCTTTCAGCAAGCCAAAGCTGGGAGTGGGGCTAATAGCCCTAATAGCTCCAGCAGCTGGGAAAACCTCAGTTATTTGGAACAGAGCTTTTCCCCCTGCAAACAGAGTTTCACAGACCTAAAAAAAAACCAACCAATTAATTGACTGGCCAACATGAGGAAAAGGAAGTAAAATAAGAACAGCAATAAAACTCTAGAATCTTTTTTTGTGGACAAAAAGGATCAAAGCATGGAACTGGAGGAAGAGAAAACAGTCAGAACTCCCACAACAAATGCTTCCAAGACAATGGAAGAATCCCTAGCAGCTATAGATCAACTGAAAAAAAGACTTTGAAAACCAAATAAGAGAACTGGAGGAAAAATTGGGAAGAGAAATGAGAATGATGTGAGAAAATCATGAAAAGAGAGTCAACAAACTGACTGAAGAAAACAACACTTTAAAAAGTAGATTAATTGAAATAGCAAAAGAGGCCCAGAAAGCCAGTGAGGAGAAGAATGCCTTAAAAAGTCGAATTTGCCAGAT
>JAQQSW010019551.1:0-11024 GCA_028646575.1 Pseudocheirus occidentalis
AATTTAAAGTTCTGCAATACCTGCAACTAGGAAATGAGATATACAGGGGCTGGGGTAGGGAGACCCTCCCTGCCCTACCAGAAAAAAAGAGAGCAGAGCAGGGGAGGGGCTTTACAGTGGGATTGCTGTTTTAGGGTTGGGGCAGGGGCAAGATGAGGAGAAAATGTGTAATTCAAAAATGTAATGAAAATAAATAATGTAAACAAGAAAAAAATAAAAAATAATAAAAATAAAAATAAAAAAGAAAGTAATATGATGAATTTGTAATATTCAAATTTATAAATTTTAAACATAAGGCAGGTTGTACACAAGAGAGGATCACAATTTTACGCACAATCTCCTTTTTTGTTCTTAAATGCACATTTTATTTGGTGTTTAATTTCAGAATAAAAATGGAAAAGAAATCAGTATGATTACATTATAGTTCTTTCTCTTTCTCTCTCTCTCTCTCTCTCTCTCTCTCTCTCTCTCTCTCTCTCTCTCTCTCTCTCGTCCTTCCTCCCTCCCTCCCTCCCCAAAATTGGCATTACTCAGCTTGATCATCCACTTTACCAGAATTGGTTGTATATTACTTTTGACTGCTGATGAAATTATATACAACATTACTGCATACACTAAAAGCAGTTCCAAAAGAACAGTTCCAAAAAATATTTTGAGAAAAAGGCAGTGTCATTGGAATAAGTTCTAACTTCCTAGGTGACTCTTATAACAGCCATCTGATGACATTTCTTGTTTGAAAGGAATTTTTTTTAAAGGACTGGTCATCCTACCCTGAAGTCATACCTGTTTACTCACATTTATGCATGTATTTGCACAATACTTCTCAGCCTTTCAAAGCCATTTTACATCAATTGAATCTGATCAAATGAATATGTACTGCACATCCACTAAGTGCGTACAAAATAATTATCCCTTCATTTCACGAGAACAGCTATTAAAGGCTAATTACAGGCAAAAAAAATAACTATGTGAGGCACAGTAGATACAAAGAAAAAAGTGAAGATAGTCTCTAATCTCAAGTAGCTGACAATCTACTAAAGGCTACAAGTGGATCCCCAAGGAAATAAAAAGTGAACTGAGGAAGGAGAAAGCACTAACAATTAGGGGGTCATGGAAGACACTCAGAGAAAGTTACATTAAACTGAATATTATAGGAAGAAAAAGATGCAGGGAGACCAGGATAAAGTGTGTTCCACCTCAGTAGAAAGCTTGTGTGAAAGCAGAGAAGATGGAGATGGGCCCTGATGATTTCAAAAAGGTCACACACAGTCTGATAAAAGGTGTGAAACACACATAAAACAATGAGAAAATAATGATTAGGTATACTAGGAACTCAAATAAGGAAGAAAAACAGTATGGGCTAAAAGTAGGAGGGCTGAGTTAGGGGAGTTTTCTACTTAACCACCAATAAAAATCCCGTAATTTCATGAAGTACTTAGTACTAGCCTTGAAAAGTACACCTGCATGGATGGAAAGGAGAACAGCAGAAACATCTAAAAATCATCTGGAAGATAATTTCTGAAACCCTAAGTTTTTCTAATTTTAAGTCCTATTTTTGATAAGTAATCAAAATTTTGTCCATGTTTTATGAAAATAAGAAATCTTTGTTCAGTGTGTATTGTGATCCATACCATTTGTTTCACAGTGTCTTTAAATAACATAGATATTCATAATGAAAGGGAAAGGTTCTAGAATCTCAGGGTTTGGAAACCACTAAAGGACTGGAAGACTAGGACTGAATCAAAATCCAAAGATTTATTATATTGTACTGTTATCAGAAGAATGGTAGTTCAAGTTTTTAAAAGACACTTATTTTCTTATTTTATAACCTTACTAATAATGATTATCACAATAAAATTCATAGTATATAGCAGTCCCTGAGGAATTTAAATTAAGAAGCAACTCAAAGAGCAATGAAGAGGCACGTGGAGGTCCTTGGCAGTGAAGTCAGATAATGAATAGAGTGCTGGGCTTGAAATCAAGAAGTCACGAGTTCAAATCTAGCCTCAGATACTTACTAGCAGGGTGATCCTGGGCAAGTCACTTAACTTAGCCTGCCTTGGTTTCCTCAACTGTAAAATGAATAATAATAGCACCTACCTCATGGGGTTGTTGTGAGGATCAAATGAACTAACATTTATAACATACTATGAAAATGGGATATGCTAACTACGCCTCCCAGTTATCCAGGTAATGGAAAAGAGCTGTCTGAGGACTAACAGCTAAGATACAGGACTGCTTGACATACCAACTATCCTTTGGGGTGACCAAGAGTAAACCCAGCTGGATGTGCAGAAAATCAGCAACTCTGAAGTCAATTAAGCTCATACCAGTTTTAAAGCAGACCCTGGGCCATTTGGTGGTTCGTGGACCTTCAAGAGACATCCTATCTTCAGTGATTCCCTTAACTACTGGTTACAGGACAGGAAGACACATCCTGTTTTATGGTTTGGGGAGACATCCCCTTATCTTACCATTTGTACTCAAGCCTTGACTGCCTGGACTGCTTATCACCAAGAATGCCTTCTGATTCGCATATCTAAGGGCCACAGCTCTGACACCTGAAATTGCTCATTCCCCGTTTCCTGGATCTCCCCCAACCCTTGGGAATGGGGCTCCCTGCTCATTCCTTTGTAGGACCTGCCCAATTCCTACCTTTCACTCCAATGCCCTGCCTTCCTTTCCAATGCCCCTTCAAACAGATGTGGACCTTGTCTCACTGTTCCAGCTTGCAAATTCCTTCTCAGGCAATAAATGCATTTATAATCTTTGTAAACTGTGGTTGGGCTCTGGTTCGTTCCAGGTTCCCCGTTTTGGACCTAGGGTTTCTTCTGTTTTAACAGTTCAAAGGGTTTGTTTTTATTTAATAGCACTTAGTACAGTGCCTGGAACACAGTAAGAGAGAAATCACCACTCTCATTTATCATCATCATTATAATCATCATTATCAGGCTGTAACACATTACTAGCAAAGAAGTGCACAAGAGAAGTAGTATAAAGGCTTTTACCAGAAGGATGTATGACCAGAAAAGAACATGGGCCAGTTGTAAAAAGCAAGCAGTAATATCTCATACCATCATCTCCCAGGTCACCAAGGACTAACCCAGGGGAGGCATCTGGCCATCTGCCTTTCTACCACATGCAGCTACCACCCTGCCCCTTCCCAGACACACTTTCCACCTGTTCCTCTTAATCTGGGAATAATTATCAATTTATTTATTAATTATCAACTACCATGTACAATCCCTGTGACTATAAGAAATTTCATTTCTTGATTATCATCTCTCTATAGGTGTTTTATCCACCTATTCAACTACAAATTCCTTGAAGGCAAGGACTGTTGTTTTGATTTTGTCTTTTTTTTACAATTTATAATACAAATGTCTTTGTATTTTTAGCACCTAGCACAGTGCCATGAAAATAGTAGACATTTAATAAATGCTCAATCATTTATTCATAACCAAAAGTCAACCTACTAGCCCTCTGTTATCTATACAATGACAAAAGAAGGCCACTGAATGCACTGGAAAGATGTGGCAAGACTTGAACATTGGTTGCAATCTGGATCATTAGGGGGAGCACCCACATCAATCAGACCATACATCTATCCAAGTATTTGTCACATTAGCTGACATTTATACAATGCTTTTAAGATTTGCAAAACATTGGACACATAATCATCATGTGATTTTCACAGTGTATCTGCAAGATAAATATTACATACATTACTGCCCCTATATTATAGATAAGAAGTTAAGTTATTTGTCCATGATCATACAGCTAGTAAATGATGGAGAAGGAAAGAGATGGAACACCAGCAGGCTTTCCATCATGCCATTTTCAAGTGTCTACCTCTAAAGCTGTATAAAAGGACAGTCTACGGAATAAATATGTCCATTAGACAGCAAGACAGTCAGGGAACCAAATCAATACCCTTCCCAGGCATCAAATAACCTGTCATTTATTAGCAACAGGCATTTTGAAAAAATCAGAAAACTTTCAATGTCCTTTACCTTGTTAATGGACTAACATAAGTTTAATGGAATGCTGGCAATTTCCTAATTTTGAAAACTTGCCTAAAGAAAGGGGTCAAGACTGAGCTTGCAGTATTCCACTACTGTATCAGTGGACAAGTGTTTGTTTTGAAAAAGAAGAATAGAGGAGTTTCAGAGAGAGGTTAGGTTCTGCTTTCTGTTGGGGTGGGGGGTGGGGAGGATTAGATGAAGAGTGGTTCCATACAAAGGGTGTGTCTCCATTAACAAAATAAGCAAGTGAAAATGCTGAACCATTCAATGGGTTTGAACAAAGTGTGCTTTTCCCATAATAAGAACAATACACATGATTCATAACTAGAACATGAGCAGAGTTTGCTGAAATGTGTACTGTTGCCCAATTGTTTGCCATTTTCTTCTTTATAATGTAACCTAGCCTTCTTTTCAAAGATGTGTCACAATAATATGAACCCAATTAATGAACATACAGAAAGGTGGATGGAACATTTGTGAAAATATGGGAGTAGAGATAAGAAATTAGACATAGAATGAGAATAAAAATGCTAAGATATTATCTCACATTAATTTATTTTTAATTATGTTTTTAAAATAGAATTATTCACTTTTTAAAGCCTTAAAGGCTTCTACTCAATAAAGTAGCTGATTACAATATTACTACAATTTTACTACATTACAAGATTACTGCAATAAATTACAGTACAAAATTACTACAATAAAGTAGTAGGTTTAGAATCTTAGACCTTGGAGACATTCCAGATCCCAATATCCAAATTTTGTGAGGAAATAGAGAAACATTGAAACTCTTCAAGTAGTTTCTGAATTCTCTATGATTGTGTTTTAGGAAGATCTTATGTTAATTCACAGTTTTAGGACAACATAAGTGAGGGGAATCTTGAAATTTTTAGTAAAATATAAGTATATATATGCATATTATTTTTCCTCCTTTCAATAAGATTTCATTTAAGGGTGTGGCCTATGTTCATACCAAAACTCTACCTTGAAAGGCTGACACAATCTTAAATGTGTTGTCTTTAAGGTTTTAAGGAGGTGCTTAAATGATTAAAACTTTGCAAACTTGCTATTTAGAAAACAAAACTCAATTTTTTCATTTGAAAACCTGGGGTTGTATTCAGTAATTTCTAAGATCCCTTCTAGCACCAAAACCCATCTATGATCCTTTAGGGAAAAAAAAAATAAGAAAAAAGATCAACTAGTGACAAACACAAGTTAAAGCCTATCTCAGTTCCATCATGGTGGGAATTTTTAAAGGCTATGGAAGTAAAGTGAAGGTGCTGATATGTTTCTCCATGCTAAAAAAAAAAAACAAGACCTGGGAATAGTGGGACAACAGACTATGCCTACTTTCCAAGGACCAGCCTTAATAGTTACAAAGATACTTAATACCATTTAGATATTCAGTTAGTGACTAATTCTTTTGCCATGACAACCCATGGGGGTAAAAAAAATTACAAAATGGCCCCAGTCCTAAGTTCTTTTCTTCCCTTTCTGTAGTAATGGTAGCAGTGATGGAAAGAATCACACAGTTTTCAGACTATAACTATTTTTTTTCTGGAAAACTCTTTATTGTAGGTGGAATGGGACACAGCTGGACACAGTAAGTTAGATGATTCCAATTTTGTTGGCAACATCTAATGCATCGTGGTCTGGAGCAAGACGGACGTAGGCCTTCTTCTCTCCATCAGGCCAGATCAGTGTGTTGACTTTGGCCACATTGATGTCATACAGCTTCTTTACGGCCTGCTTGATTTGATGCTTGTTGGCCTTGACGTCCACAATGAAGACGAGGGTGTTGTTGTCCTCAGTCTTCTTCATAGCAGACTCAGTGGTCAAGGGAAACTTAATGATGGCATAGTGATCAAGCTTGTTTCTCTGAGGGGTACTTTTCTGAGGGCATTTGGTCTGCCTTTGAAATCTTAGTGTCTTAGGTCGCCGGAAGGTGGGGGATGTTCGGATCTTCTTTTTGTGGCTGTGGACACCCTTCAGCACCACCTTCTTAGCCTTCAAGGCCTTGGATTTGGCTTCTGTCTTGTGGAGGACAACGGCTTCCTTCTTCGCCTTCAGTACCATCTTGGGGGAAAGGGTCTTCCACGGTGTTTCTCATGAGCTTATAGCTATCTATAACTATTGACTTCACTGTTGTTACTCTAAATGTGAGATTCTTGGAGGAACTAAACACGGGTAAGTCTTGGCATTCTCACTATAAACAAAAACAAGGTAAAAACCCAAAAGGGAGTTGCAAATGCATGGAAGGATGATTCACTAGTTCTCTTTAGAGAAGTAAATAAAGGAGTTAGTAGAGTTGTTTTATCAAACATCCAAAGGCAACAAGAAAGATCATCTTATTTGATATTTGGACATGTATTGCAGTGCTTATCCTAGGTAACCACAAAAAAGACAACCACAAAAATCAGTATATCTTGTATGCCAACATCTGCTGCTGATGAAGTAGAAGAAATAATGTTAAGAACTTAATAAGGGCCTCCAAATTAAGACAATATATACTTTGATATTTAATCATTTCAGTACACAGCCGACCACGGGTGAGGATGGCAAATACACACATACATACATACACATACATATACATACATACATATATATGAGACAAAGACTTGTTAACTTACATGCAAGCTCTAAGCTTATACAATATAAATATATCTTTTGAGAAAAGAACTGGAAGGTGCTGACTACATAATATCACATATATAATTGTAAATTTTACAAAAAAGAATAGTGGAAGATTATGACTAGATTATCGCCTTACTTTATAAAAAAAATTGTCAGTGAAGGAAAAAAAACAATATAAAGAAAGAGACAGTGAAGCAAAGTTATTCTGAAGGTCTTTAAGGTAGATCTAGGAGGAGGAAAGCAAACATATGGAAGCTGGAAAAGATATGCAAAAAAATGTTATAACAAACTCTGTTCAATATCAAGAATAATGGAGCCACCGCATTTGGATTTTTGCATCATAGCTCTGATGTGCTAAGAGTAGACGTGGAAATGGCATTTAAGAAAATAAATTTTGGGAAAGTCATTGGACTAAGCCAATTATGCACAGAATAGCTCTGTGCTAAGCATGACACAATTTTAAGGGAATTAAGAAATTGGTTTTCAAAACTTCTGAAGTATTTAGGAAAATACCAATTACATGGGCAAAATTTCATATCTTAATATTAACAAGAAAAAAGGTGACCAAGAGAACACTAATAACTTCTAACCCGTGTCTACTTGACCATCTATAAAAATATTTTATGAGAATAATACATCAGATGCATTCTTGATGAAGGTATTAGAAAGGAAACAACAGGTTTTAATAAGTAATAGCCTATATTAGACCACATCTTTTCCATCACATAAATGGCCAAAGGTAAGTAGAGAATACAAGACCCCACTATGCTATTAATTGACTTTTAAAAAATGACTCCTTAAAACAAAACATCTTAAAACTTATGTATGTATATACCATATTTAGACCATATTTTTGAAAGATACAATAGAAATAATATTGTTTGATGGGCATTTGATCATTAATATTGGGTTAGGCAAAAACAGAGAGATGTGTATAAGTCAAAGAAGTTTACCATTAACATGGGCTAGATCTAGTTCAGAAGCAAGGTAGAAAAGGAAATACCTGTAGATTGTGGGATCTTCCAGATGATCCCATTTATAGATGACATTATGCTTATTACATCAAGTAATGGAGCACTGCAGAGCCTCCTAAATAAGAATGATAATAATTCAAAAGCATTTGTCCTAACTATCTCAAGAGGAAAAACAAGTGTATGATGAGGATCTATTGACCCAGAACTGCATAGGAACAAAAGAGTGGATAGGATTGCCTTTTTGAAACTGTTAAGTTCTTTTAATGTCTCCCTGAAACATGGCTGTGTCCTTTTAATATTAATATTCTTCCAATGATGGATTATTGTGAGAAGACTAAAATTGATCCTGTATTATTTTCTTATTGATCCTATTTACAAGTAATTGAGTTTGTCCTGTAACTGCTTAAATCATGGTTCTTTGTCTCTGAACTTAGTTGAGTTCTGGTGGCCTGTAATGGATTAAGTTTAAAAATCCAGCACTCCTGCCTCAAGGAATTTAACTGACCTTGGAGAATGTGTAAGAAAGCAATGGAGTTTGGGCCTGATATCTTTACTCCACCGAGCCTTCAAGGATGTCTGGTTTGCTGTCCAAAAATCTGAATCTCTATTTTACACCTGGATTCAAAGAAAAACCACTTCTCAGTCTCACAGGAGAAGGGGGGAAGAGTGTCATTGATAGCTCCCATTACAAAACTTCCAACCTATCACGTTGTTTCCTGTGTCTCAGCTCAATAACCAAACATGTTGACCTTAATTCCACGATGTAATCTACCCTCTTCTGTTCTTTGTTCTACTCCCCTGAACCTATAAAATGGGAACTCTCCTTATGTTTGAGGTCTTTGGCATTAGCTGAGACAAGCCATTGACCCATTTATTGAAAGGTAGCATGCCTCGCTAAAAAAATGTAATCTTGCACAGAGATCTGCCCTGGTTTACCCTTTTGTTAAAATTTTATAAAAACAGTTGTGAGTCATACAATGCTTCTGCCTCTAAAAGAACCAAATGTGGAGGTTCAGAAAAAGAAGCAGTGATGTGGATGGTGAGCAAGAACATATTTCAATGTTATTCATACATTAATGTTACAGATAAGAGGTGGTATAAAGGGAATAATGAAACAAATGCATGAACTAAAAAAAAATAGAGGCTGATCATGTGTTTAAAGAGAGAACTGACTGTGTGACAGGGTTCAAAGGAGAGTCCCCTCTGCTAGGTCTGGATCTAAACTGTCTTTTATTGACCTCGTAGAGAAAAATTATGAGAGGACATAGGTAAAGAGCCATATGGATTGGGCAAGTGTGAATAAGTTCCAATCTGCTTTGTTGGAAGAAACAACAATGTGGATGAGATCAAAACTCTATTAAAGTAATGTAATTAAGTGCATTAGAAAAATGCAAAACAAAATGTCATATAAGGATCAAGGAGAAACAAATTATTACTGACTCGATGTAGTGTGATGGCGATTTTTTTCTTTTGAAGATGAGGAGGAACTGAACAGATGAAAATGGAGAGGTCTAGACCAGGGGTGGGGGAACCTCTAGGTCCTCAAGGGCAGCCCTTTGACTGAATCCAAGCTTCACAGAACAAATCCCCTTAATAAAAGGATTTATTCTGTAACACTTGGAGTCAGCCAAAAGGACATGTGTGGCCTTGAGGCTGCAGGCTCCCCACCCTGGCCCCAAACAAACAATGTAAGTAAAAGCAAATGCAAGGTGTGTTTAAAGGCAGGGTACTTAATACAGAGTAGAATTTTTTAAAGGCTAAAAAAAAAAAAAGCACAGTTATAAGACAACTCTACAAGTCTCAGGATGGAAGGAGATACATTCAGAGAAAGATCTAGAAAGAATAGAGTTTAAATGGAGACCGAAGCAATCTACATGCTAGTGTTCTTTTCCATTTTTGGTTTTCTTCCTTCTTTCCCATTGTTCACTCCATTGGTTACAACCCTTCTATACAACTAGACTAATGTCCAATGTGAAAGTATTTGCAGATCCTATACTTGATAGTATGCCACCATGGTGTGGGGAGGAAAGAGGGAGGGGAGAAAATTTGAAACTCAAGGGATTGCGGAACTGAATCTTGTAAACTAAAAGTAAATAAATACATCAACTTAAAAAAAATGTACAACCAAAAAAAAAAGTATCTTCCACCCCAGAGGGAAGCAACGTTGGGGCACTTTCAAAAGTTTGAGGTCAGGCAGCCAGATATTAGTAGAAGAATAATTTATTGCTACCTTGAAGTAAATTAGATACTTCTAATGAACCAAAAATATCTTGTGATTGAAAAACTTGAGGGTATCAGAACAGGTCAAAATAAGTTTCTTCACCTCTGTTTGACTTAAGACCAAAAGATTACAAATTTCTAGAATTATTAAATGGACAATTCTTATCAAAAATAGAAATTGTTGTTGATAGATTGTAATTTCATCAACAAAATTGTCACTAATGCAAGTAAGAAGTATTGTTATATATGTTGTAGAATTGTGCTATCTTTTTTGAAAATTTAGACATGCAAAATAGAGATATATTTAAAAAGTCTAGAAAGGCACGGTTATGTCAGATTTTGGAGGCCCCTGTATATCAAGCAAAGGTGTTTGAATTTGATGAAACAGGAACTTGGAAGCCACTGAGGATTTTTTTAGAAGAGCAACATAACAACAGTTTATGTGCAGCAGATCAGTCTTTCACAAACAGTGGTGGAAGGAGGTCTGAAGACCTAGTACAATAATTTTAATGATGATAACACCATTAGCAGATGGTACTTAGGGTCTCATTAGGGTGGGTAGCAGAGTAACCCTAATGCAGGAGGTGACATGGTCCACCTGTGGACTGCCATGGTCAAACTCACTAGAGATCTTCCAGGAAAGGTTTGATAAAGACGTTTCAGGGAGGATTCCTGCTCAGGCTTGGCCTTCGAAGACTTTCAACTTGGAAAATTTGTGATCCTATAATCTGTAAGCTCTTCTATCACGTTTACTTTCTGCTCATGCTTCACAAAGACTAGCAGCTGTGATCCAGATACCTCCCTCCTCCCAGATGTCATGTAAGATTTGTCTCCATTAAATGTAACACCCTACTGTAATGTGCTTTAAAATGTAATTAGTTCTAAGCGTATATTACAGCTCTTATCTTCAGTCATTAAGTGTACAGTTTCCTCAGTTCTATCAGCTATTTTGTCAGCTTTGGGTAGAAAACAGGAAGCATTAGGACAAATAAAACCCTAATGTACAACATGATAAGACTACAGAAATAGCAAGGTAAAGACGTTGTCACTTACAATAAAGATACTGTGGTACCAATCAGACATTAAAAAATAGAGGTATGTAGTAGATGTATATGTTAGCTAATACACACTTCAAAAAGACTGAGGAAAGTTTTCTTATATAAGTATA
>JAQQSW010019552.1:0-11024 GCA_028646575.1 Pseudocheirus occidentalis
TTGACCTTTTCTCAGGCCTCATCCTCCTTGGTCTTGCTGTCAGTCACTCTTTTCTCTATGTTTCTGCACAGCTGATTCTCTCCTCTGGACCCTTCTCAGTCTCCTTTGCCACTTTATCCGGGTCCATCTAGTACATCCAGTAACCTGAGAACCATAGGGGTCCCCCAAAACTCTGTCCTGGGGCCTTTTCTCCTTTTATACTATTTGGTGAAGTAATTTCATCAGCTCGCATAGATTCAGATATCACTTCTAGACAGATGACTCTCAGTTGGGTCTGTTTGTCCAGCCTCGACCTCCTGGCCTCCAGCCTCACATCTCCAGCTAACTGGAGGGCCTGTAGGCATCTGGAACACAGCGTGTTCAGAACTGAACTCATTGCACTTCCTGCCAGACCCTTTCCTCTTCCCCACTTCTTCCCTATTGCTGCTCCTGCTAGTAATGGCAGTGTTGGCATAGCTCCTCCTGTGTGTGCACCAGGCGCTGAACTGAGCACTTGGCCAGTGTTACCTCCTTTGATTCTCACAACAACCTTGGGAGTCAGGTCGTATTATGATCCCCGTTTGACAGATGATGAAATGGAGGCAGACGTGGGTTCAGTGACTTTTCCCAGGGTCACCCATTCAGTCATTGTCTGAGGCTGGATTTGAATTCAGGTCTTCTGGACTCAAGACCCGTGTCGCTGCCCTTTACATTACTGCTTTTAATTCTGATTCATTGTCCTTAGTGACAAGCTCATCCAGCTCTCTCGTCCAGAGGACCTCTTAGAGGGAGCAGCGTTTCCCT
Organism: Pseudocheirus occidentalis; assembly: GCA_028646575.1. Taxonomy (NCBI): domain Eukaryota; kingdom Metazoa; phylum Chordata; class Mammalia; order Diprotodontia; family Pseudocheiridae; genus Pseudocheirus; species Pseudocheirus occidentalis. The sequence goes on from JAQQSW010019552.1 coordinate 784, forward strand.
TTGCACTGGCCATTCTCAGTGTTGGCTGTGTGTTAGCACCCCTTGGTGCTTCAGAGTAGCTTCATAGAATGAGAATTTTAGACCTGGAAAGGACCTTAGTCCAGCCTCACTTTACAGGTGAGTAACCTGAAGCCTGGAAGAATCAGGACTTCATTGTGGTCATGCAGGTTGTAACAGAATCAACTTCTCTGAGCCCAAGTCTAACTCTTTCTCTCGAGCTGTGTGTTTTCTCTTCATTCTCTGGAGTCTGCTCCTCTTCTTCTTCACTCATGGAAAGTGTCAGGAAGCAGGACTCACGTCGTATGTGGAGAGGCTGTGTGGTGCTGCAGGGGCAGCCCTCTCCCTCTCCTGTCAGCACTGGTCTCCGTGGCCTTCAGAGCCCTTTCCAGCCCTCTGGGTTTCGTGGATGCTCTGAGGCTGTGCAGGCATTTTCCTGCTCCGCTCCTCCAGGTTCTTGACTCTTCCTTCTTATGGAGGGCAGACAGGGTTGTCAGACACGCCATGTGTGGAGAAAGAGTTCTCTAGAAGCCATACTTCTCATACTGCCTCCTGTTCTCCTGACTTCTCCCTCCCACAGGTGGCTAATATTAACCCTTGGTGGGTGATTCAGCTTCAGTGTTCTGCAAACTTGCATCTGTCAGAGGCTCGTTTCTTAAAGGGGTTTTCACTATTTCTTTTCAAACTTAAAGGCAAAATTTAAACAGTTATTTTTAAACAGATGTCCTGTGCTCTCTTGATGAATCAAACAGAAATGTCTGCTACATGCAAGTCCCTGGGCTGGGTGCAGCAGGATGTTTGCCTAGACGTCTTAGCTGGTCCCTGCCTTTAGGAAGCTTGTGATCTCCTAAGGGTGACGGTGTGTCTAGACAGAGAGTTACGATAATGAGGCAGAAGCATATAAGCACCAGAGAGGAAGGCGAGAGCATCCTGGGTATAGGGCTGCCTTTCCTGCCTTCTGCCTTCCCTGCTTCTTCATAGGAGTGAATGGATGAAAGCAACCTTAGCAAGGTAGAGTTTATGGGAACCCAATACTCTGCTCGTAGAGGCCCATTCCTCTCTTTTCTCTTGTCATAATGCAGCCTTCTCACTGCTTCCTTTGCTAGAGCACAGACTCTCCTGTCCTAGTCCCTGCTAAGGAAATAGACCGTTACTGATTAGTCTCGGACAAAATAAGCTTTCCAGTTCTTTCTGATGGGAACGGGGCTCTTCTGTCCTCACTTCTTGGCCATTGTCTTCAAAAGTAGTATCTTTAGTCTGGCTTCAGTCTGGTTTCTTAACCACTGTTCTGTGAATCATCTCTGGTTTCTCCATCTTTCGATGTTTGGAGGCCGAAACAAAGCATTTTACTTATTTAAACTTTTTGTGAGGGTCTAGGTTGGATTATTAATAAGGGCAATATGAAGACTGCATCCTAGAGCACCGGGACACAAGCCAATAAACTTAGAGCCACAGATCCAGGTTATCATCAAAGGCTGAGAACTTTCACACCGAACAAAAGATTTGTGGCAGCAAAAAACTTGAAAACAAAGGCTATATCCTTTGACTTGGGAATGGCTGGACAATTCTGCTACTTAGAGATGATGTAATATTTTTGAGTCTTAAAATACAACAAAACTGAGGAATTCTGAGAAATAGGGAAAGACTGACAGAGAGAGAAGAAAGCAAGAAAACAGCCTGTACAAAACAGTTAGAATAACTTAAATAAAAACCACGGTATGAAAAGCGGTTAGACTCTTATTAATTGCAGTAAGCAGACCAGTCTTGACCGGGGAAGACAGACAATGAGACATTTCCCTCCACTGCATTGCAGGTGCAGCATATTACATTTGTGGGTCCGTTTTAATTCCTACACGGGAGGTGTCTGTGGGGATGGGGAAGATAGCCTGGAGCGGGGAGGGGGGGTAAGAAGTCATCGGCAAAAACCATTAATCTCCCCCTTAAATTTATCACTTCAGTGATATTAGGATGTGTTTCCCCATGGGCCATGACTTTATTTTCTGTGACCTAACCGTGTGATGATTATTGATCACAGCTCTCATTCAGAGCTCCCTGCTCTCACTTTCTTTATTTTGTTCTTAGAAAAAATGCCCTTATAACTATCTTTAGAGGTGGGGGACTGCAGGTATGTCATGTTGCAGATGCTTTTAGGTTTTACTAAACTATTTTTCTCTCTTATGAGAGAGGGCTCTGAGATTCTTGATTACTGGAGATCGTAGCGTCAGACAGGATCTGTCATGAAATAACAACAGTGTAATAAAATGGAATAAAGAGATAAATGAAATACCCCAATTGTATATGTCATACTTGTAATCTTTAGGGCGATCAAATGACCCCTTTCCAAGAAAATTCCTTAAATGCCTGTGAATACACTTTCAAGTAATATTAGTGAGCCTCAAGGAAAGAGTCTTTATAGACTTGGAAGGCGTGATTCTTAACTCATTCACTTTATGTAGATGTTAACTTTATCAGATTTATAAATTCAGGGTTTAGAGATTTTTTTACATTTTTTTATATAAATTCATTTTCTCTTTATAGTTGTTGCACAGATAACTTATTTCAGTTGCTGTCACTGAGAAATTTGAAATGAAACTTCCAATTTTTATAGCTGTAATACATTTTTAAAACAGTGAAGACATCTCAGATGAATAGACCGAATTTAGTACAAGTTGGTTGAAATATTTACCTGTTTATCTCATTATTAACTCTTTAAGCGGTAGAATTGGCCATGATCCCTCCTCTTTAGTCTTAAAATCATTTTAGTTCAGTTGCATTTTACTTTTTCCATGGATTTACATTTCAGTGAATTACATTATTAAATGTGATAAATAATACTGTCAATGGAGTAGTTAAATAAACTGAATTTTGCATCGTGTTGACGTTTTCTCTTTACAGTCAAGAAAACAGCATCTCCTTAGTGAAAGCGTATTGGAATGAACTTTTCACCCTTGGTCTTGCCCAGTGCTCTCAAGTAATGAATGTGGCCACAATATTAGCAGCGTTTGTTAATCGTCTCCACAGCAGCCTTCAGCAAGGTAAAAAAAAACACCTCTGTTTTCAGGATAGAGGCACGTGTTTGACAAAATCTTGTTTAGGTGAACATTTAAAAACTTGATGTCTGGAAAGTCTATAAATGTCATATGTATCAAGTACCTTTTCTCCTCTTTTACATTCATTCATTATGAGAAAATGTTTGTTACAAAGGAGTTCAGGGAAAAAAATAGCATCCAGAGGTTGTAATAATAAGGGAGGAAGGCGCGCCATGACAAGTCAGGCCTTCCAGACTCACTGAGGCTGACTTGTCCACGATGCAAGTTTGTTAACTTCTATGGTAAAATTACTCACATCATCCTGGTGTGGACACACTGGCAGATTGGATGAACTGTCACCAGGTTTCCTGGCAGGTCAGGCTACAAGGCGCTGGCCGTCTGCAGGGGTCTCTTCATCAGGTGGTGGTGGTTTGAGTCCCCTTCAGAGCAGGGAGAGGTTTACCGTGTGGTGTGGATAGTTACGTCAGCCTGTCGGGTCCCTCGTCCCTTATGCAGTGCTGCGAGTAGCCTTATTAGTGTTTTTTTTAAAGGCAATAATTTGGGATCAGAAGTGCTTGGTTTGTACCCCAGCTTCTAGTACTTTAGCCGGGTGCCTTCATCAGTAACAAGTCACACATTAATAGGGGCTCACTTCTGACAAGTGTCAGTCATTTACTCTACAGCTGGAGTGTGCAGAGGAGGAGAGAGCAAGGCCCGAGCAGCATCCGTGACTTCATTGTGCTTTGTCAGTCACAGAGGAGACTCCTGACCTCAGTATTACATCCTTTCAGGGGCTTTTGCTTCAGGCGTCTCTCGTCCTTGAACTTGAGCACATCTCGCTTTAAGGTTCTAGACTTTGTTCCTATCCAGGTGCTTATGTCGGGCTTTACAGCCTGAAATGTTGTTTGTAACTTTTTTAAAATTCTGGAAAGTTGTGTTTCCGTCATTTTCCCTTTCCTCCTCAAAGAAATATCAATATCGGGGCAGCTAGGTGGCGCAGTGAATAGAGCACCGGCCCTGGAGTCAGGAGTACCTGAGTTCAAATCCGGCCTCAGACACTTAACACACACACAAAAAAAAACTAGCCATGTGACCTTGGGCAAGTTACTTAACCCCAACTGCCCTCCAAAAAAAAAAAAAAAAAAAAAGAAATATCGATATGAGTGAATTCAGTCCCCAAATTTTAAATCTTTGAAGAGTTTCAATTATTTCTGGTTTTGGCAGATAGTAGTTTTTGAGTGTGTTCTCTTAAATCCAAACTTATAAATGTTGGGATTTGTGACATTTGATGAAGAGGAAGTTTTGCCTTTCATACTTTTCTCCATGTTTTTGTATGCTGAGTAACTTCCCCCTTTGGTCCTGCGTGATTCCTCCATCTGATGCCCTCTTCAGAGGTTCTCACATTTAGTAAGACTTTCAGAATTGTCACATTGATCAAATGGCACATTAAAAATGAAATGGCACTTTCTGTAATTGTGTAATACCAGGATTTTTTTCTGTCATTCCAGACAAACTGTCAACAGAGAGAGGAAAAGTCATGATGGAGCACATCTTTAAGCTCCAAGAATTCTGTAACAGCATGGTCAAACTCTGCCTGGACGGGTATGAGTACGCCTATCTGAAAGCCATAGTGCTCTTCAGTCCAGGTGGGTAACCTTGAGCTTATGTTGAAGTTAGAGGTAGGTGGACAGCCTGCCCAGAGCACCAGCTCTTGCTGCTGATAGAATACTCATGGCTCACCTCTACACTACATCCTCCTTGTGGGAGCACAGGCCCCTTCTCTACCCCAAGAGCAGTGTGAGTGTAGACCCTGGCTGTGATCTTAACACAGCATTTCTCTTCTTAGGCATATCTCTGCTAGGTATCTTTGGATAGCCCAGATCTAAGAAGTGAGCGTCTTTATAACTTTACAGGTAAAATTCCAGAAGCCTCACCATAATTTCTTTTTTTCCCTCAATATGTTTTTATTTTTTATTCAATATTTCTCAATTATATGTAAAAGAATTTTAAACTTTTTTTATTTTGAATTCCAAATTCTTTCCCTTATTCCTCCTCCACCCCCCTCTTTGAGACAGCAAGCAATTTGATATAGATCATATGTGTAAAGATCATGCAAAACATATTTCCATATTAGCTGTGCTGCAAAAGGAAACACAGATGACACCCCCTTTACCCCACCCCTCCCCCCCCAAAAAAACATAAGAAAAATAAAGTTTAAAAATGTGCTTTAATCTTCATCCAGATTCCATCAGTTCTTTCTGTGGAGGTAGATGGCATTTTTCATCATAAATTCTTCAGAATTATCTTGAATCGTTGTATCGATCAGAATATTTAATTCACAGTTGATCATCATTCTGATCAATTCCGTCAGCATCAGTTCGGGCGAGTCTTCCCAGGTTTTTCTGAAACCACCCTACTCATCATTTCTTAGAGCATTTAGCCATTCCCCGACTGATGGGCATCCCCTCAATTTCCAGTTCTTTGCCACTACAAAGACTTGCTATAACTATTTTTGTATAAATAGATTCTTTTCCTTTGTCTTTGATCTCTTTGGGATACAGACTTGTAGTGGTATTGCCAGATCAGTGAGTATGCACAGTTCTGTGGCTCTTTGGAGGTAGTTCCAAATTGTTCTCCGCAGTGGTTGAACCAGTTCACAACTCCATCAGCAGTGTAATAACTCATTGCAGCTAAACTTTAACTTTAAAGGTTAAGTCCATGTTTTTCCACATCTCCTCTAAAATTTGTCATTTTTCTGTCATATTAGCCAGTCTGATAGGTGGGAGGTAATACCTCAGAGTTGTTTTAAATTGCGTTTCTCCAGTCAGTAGTGATTTAGAACATTTTTTCATGTGACTAAAATACCTTTGGAATTTCTTCTGAAAGCTGCCTGTTTATATCTCTTGACCATTTACCAATTAGAGAACGATGACTCCTCTTACAAATTTGACTCACTTCTCTATATATTTGAGAAATGAAGCCTTTATCAGAGACACTGGCTATACAATTTTTTCCCCAGTTTCCTACTTTCTTTCTCGCAGAAATTTCTTTCAGAAAATGTTCCCCTTTGATTTTTCAGCCCTGTTATTTCTCTGCTACTTCTCTAGTATTAATTCCAGTGAAATGACCACAAACTGGACTATCAGCTGCTGAATATTGCAGATTGACTCTGCTCATATAATTTTCACGTTTATGATTTCTGATTGATTTTCAAAGACTGCACGGAGTAATGTGAACCATGAGAAGATCTACTGGCCCTGAATGATATGAACAAAACTAGTGAAACTTTCATTATTATTATTATTATTATTATTATTATTATTATTACTGCTCCTAATGTTCTACATGAGTTCATCATATCTCCCCATTCCTCGTGTTGGCCAGTTTGCCAGCTCTGTTATACGTCCCCCAGATTCACAGACGCAGCTAGAAGTGAAACATTTATTCAGGCTGACAGACAGTTTAGCTGCATTAAGTTAAATGCTTCCAGATCCTTCTAGTCCTCATTGGTTGTTCTGTCATAGCCACCAGAGAACTCTTCCTGTCTTTCTGAGCTTTTTCTTAATTTTGAATATTAATGGGTAACGTATTTTTGTCACTGGTAGCTTTTTGTGCATTTGCTATCATAGCTCTTGATAATTGCCTTGGAAAAGTTCTCTTTCCTGTTTTGTGCAAGCAGTGTTTTGCCTGCAAAGGTTAAACAGTTTTCAGAATCAGCAGCTTCAAAGCTATTTGACTCAAGCAGTATGAATGATTTTTTCTTAGTGAGAATGTGGTGCAGGATGTGATGGGCCAGATCTCTCGCTGTTTCTGGAACATTTTTAGAATCTTGTTTTCAACCTCTGACTGATGCACAGAATAATAAGAGTTGCTTCTGCTTATTTTTGTTATCTTTATCGGTTATCTCTGTTTGTCTAGAAGTCTTCAAGTTTTAAAATTCTGCTTGGGTGTCAGAGTGTGTATATCCTTATGGTCGCTTATGCTTATCGCTGGGCCGCTGGGTGGCGCTGCAGGGAATAGAGTGCTAGGAGACTCAGTTCCTGAGTTCAGATCTGGCCTCAGACGCTTACTGGCTATGGGGCCCTGGCCAAGTCACTTAAGCCTGTCTGCCTCAGTTTCCTCATCTGTCAGATGAATGGAGAAGGAAATGCCAGACCACTACAGCGTCTTTGCCAAGAAAACCCCCAGTGGGATCATGAGGAGTTGCATGGGATTGAAATGACTGACCAGCAGCCTACTTACTGCACTTTGTAGTTTGCAAAGGCCTTTTCCTTGCCAGTGGTGGAAAAAGGCAAATGTCACTGTTCTTCAGTACCTCGGTGTTGTCTGGATTCTGAAGTGAGGCACCCATCATGTCTTTGGCCTTTGCAGGAGAGGCTACAGGACTGCCACCTCTTCACTCTCAGAAACCAGCCCCTCATAATGTAGGCTAAGACCAAATGAATTTTCTTATCTGCTGTTGTACTGTCTACACACGCTGAGCTTTTAGTGTACACTGACTTTAGGGGCCAGAACTTTGAAAGGAACTGCTGTCTAGCTGTGGAGCTGCCACCTGGTACTTGCCACGCTGACTTTTTGAAATGACCTCCTGATTATCAGGAACAATTCCTGCACATTCTGTCCTGAGCTCTGTTCTTGGGTCCCTAGAAGCTTGTGGGCCACATCAGTGTCCAGGGGCCAGTTCTGCCTTTGAACTCCTCTTGTGACAAACCAAATTCATCCTCCCTCCTCACAGACAGGACCCCACCCCACCCTCCCGCGGGGGGCTCTGCCTTGGTCTTTCCTCTGTCTCTCGGTGGCATTGTCATGTGTGCAGTTATCTAGACTTAGGACCTTGGGGTCACCTTCAGTTCTTTCTTCTTTCTAACCTATTTCTAGTCACTTTGTGAGTTCTGTTCATTCTTCCTTGGACACATTTCTTCTGGCTGATCTTTGTGGTCCATCCTCACATCACCCTACACCCCTGGAAGTCTACACTAGCGTTTGTGCTGACTTCCCACCACCTCATGCGTGTGGTGTGCAGCCGTCCTGCTGGTTTTATTTAAACCTGGCTCTTAACCTGTTCCTCCCCCCCACCCAGAAACCTACCTTGCCCTGCTTCCTGATCTGAGCTTCCTGATCTGAGTAGTTCTGAGCTTCCTGCTGACTGTCAACCCTTGTTGCTCCCTCCTGATCTGCCCCTTCTCCTCTCCCTTCCCAGATCACCCAGCATGGGAGGCAGAACTCACCTGCTTCATCACTGATGCCTTTTCCAGGTCACCTTTATGTCACCTGCCACGTGATCCCATCCAGTATGTCAGGGTTTCAGGACTTCTCTGAATGTGCACGGGTGCTCTGTGCGCGCACTCGTCTTGTCACACCCACCCTGGGCTTTGTTCTGGATGCCTTTGGTTTGCCCCAAAGTGGTGCCATTGGAAAGAGTCCTGGCACTGGAGTGAGGGCATGGGAGAGGCTCGATTGATATGGAGATCATGGGATGGAGACTTGATGTTTTTTATGACAAACTTGATGTTTCGTGGTTTCTCCATGACCCCTGTGGGGTTTTCTTGGCAGAGATGCCGGAGCGCTCAGCCATCTCCTTCTCTGGCTCATTTTACAGATGAGAAAGCTGAGGCAGACAGGGTGAAGCGCCTTGCCCAGGGTCACACAGCTAGGAAGAGTCTGAGGCTGAATTTGAACTCGGGTCTTCCTGACTCCGGGCCTGAAGCTCTACCCACCACACCACCTAGCAGCCCTCCTTCTGAACTTAACAAATGTGCCTTTCAAGGACATTATTTTTTTTCTTAGTTGCTGTTCTTAGCATTTCTTTGATCTGTCCGTGAGATTCTGATGACTGCTATCCACCAGCTCTTGGATGTGTTCTTCTCTTCCTCAGTGACTTCAGTGCCTGCTTTAGTCCTTCTCCGCTCCCTGACTGCGGACCTAAGCGGAGGCTCTGCCCCGTGTTGATGGTCCTTCAGACGCCTCCCTTCCCCTCCCCACTTCTTCAGTTGGCTCATCCCGTACGCCTTTCCCCTCCCTCACCTTCACCCACGGCGTTCTGAGACGCCTCTGTCTGAGCACAGGATCCCATCACTCCATCTCTCCCTGGCTCATTGCTTATGCTTAGGTTCCCCCTTTGACTGTGGCCTTCGCTCCTTGAGGCATCTTGTGGTGGGGTGTTACCCCATCATCTCCACATTTTCTCCACATTTATGGGGGCTTTTCTCCTTTCTACTTTGTTCTTGCATTAAAAGGTAGCTCACGGCTCATAGTGTCGTGGCTGCGGATTCCTTCCTCTTTTAACTCTCAGAGACCTACCTCCCCTCATCTGCACAGACAGCAAAATGGAGGCCCACCCCACCTGAGTCAAGTCGTTGGCCTAAAGAGGCACTTAATAAACCCTGATTGAACCTAATTTAGTGGAGGCCCAGAGAGAGCACTGACTTGTGCTCAGCAGAACTAGAACAGAAAACAAAGTTTCTGAATCACAGATCGGAGCTCTGTTTGCCAGCCCCGTCCATAAGGAGGATCACTGCACAGTGATGTGGTTTCTTCAAAGACTGTGTTTTCTGATTTTGTGATAGGAAAATGCGTGTCAGAATTCCTCTAAATGCTCTTAGGACTTTTATCCATAGGGGTACTGGGCCTTGCCTGAGAGGCGGCCCTGAGGCGGGGGCAGGAACCCAGAGCAGTATGCTTCTCTGTCCAGATCTCCAGCTGTTACTGCCCCAGGCTTAGCAACCAGTAGCTGAGGGAGCTCTAGGATAGCGCCTCCTCGGGGGTGGTGTCTTGACGGTGCTTAATCGCAGCACTGAGCAGCTCTGCTGGGGCCAGCACCCACTGAGCCTTCTGACCAGAGATAACCACGTCTGCCTTGTTGTTTCAGACCATCCAGGGCTAGAAAACATGGGACAGATTGAGAAATTTCAAGAAAAAGCGTACACGGAGTTTCAAGATTACATAACAAAAACGTACCCAGAGGATACCTACAGGTTTGTAGAACTTCAGTAAGCACGTGATAATCTTTTGTGTGTCAGAGGAGGTGAGGGATGCAGGCCGTTGTGCAGGCCCAGGCCCAAGACGTCCAGTGTAGATGCCGGCTGCCGCTGCGGGAGGTGGGGAGCAGTGCTACTGCCGCTGGTATTGGGAGGGTGCTGCTGGTGCTGCTGCCACTGGGGGGTGCTGCCAGTGGTGCTGCCACTGGGGGGGGGGTGCTGCCAGTGGTGCTGCCGC
>JAQQSW010019553.1:0-11024 GCA_028646575.1 Pseudocheirus occidentalis
ACACACACACACATACACATATATATGTATGTATGTATGTATATGTATAATTTGCTGACATGGAGCATAAACAACTAGCCTTCTCTGTCTTCAAAATTCTCAATTCTGACCACTGTATCTTCTGCCCCCACATGCGCATTTGTATTGAAAATTGGGATCCTGAAAAGTTAAAAATGTTTTTGTCTTTATTCATTTGTTTACTTTTAATTTACAAAATTCAGTTCCCTAATCACTTGAGTTTCAAATCTTTTCCCCCTCCTTCTCCTCTGCCCCCCTCCCCCGTGGTGGCATGCATTCAAGTATAGGATCTGAAAATACTTTCACATTAGACATTAGTCAGGTTATAAAGAAGGATTCTAACAGATGGAATGAACAATGGGAAAGAGGAAACAAAACCAAACAAGAAAAAGAAAAAGAGCAGATACTTTGCTTCAATCTGCATTCAAATTCTGTTCTAGTTTTTCTCTGAATGTACATGTCTCTCTCCATCATGAATCTTTTGGAGTTGTCTTATAACCCTGCATTGCCGAGAAGAGTCCAGTCTATCAAAGTTGGTTGTCACACATATGTTGTGTCTGTCATTGTGCACAGATTTCTCCTGGTTCTGCTCTTCTGACTCAGCATCAGTTTGCATAAGCCTCTCCAGGAAAATATTGAAGTCCATCTGCTCCTCATTTCTTATAGCACAATAGTATTTCATTACACTCAAATACCACAACTTATTTAGCCATTCTCCAATTGATGGGCATCCCTTTAAGTTCCAGTTCTTTGCCATCACAAAAAAGCTGCTATAAATACTTTTGTACATCTGAGTCTTCTCCTTCTGTGATCTCTTTGGGATGCAACCCTAGAGGTGGTATTTCTGGGTCAAAGGGTATGAAATTATTTATAGCCCTTTGGGCATAATTCCAGATTACTCTCCAGAACGGTTGAATCAGTTCAAAACTCCACCAATGATGCATTAGTGTTCCAGTTTTTCACATCCTCTCCAGTATTTGTCATTTCCCTGTTTTATCATCTTAGCCAATCTGACTAGTGAGATGTGGTACCTCAGAGTTGTTTCGATTTGCATTTCTCTAATCAATAGTGATTTAGAGCATTTTTTCATATGCTTATAGATATCTTTAATTTCTTCCTCTGAAAACTGCCTGTTCATATCCTTTGACCATTTATCAGTTGGGGAATGACTTGTATTCTTATAGATTTGACTCAATTCTTTGTGTATTTTAGAAATGAGGCCTTTATCAGAGACATTGGTTGTGAAAATTCTTTCCCAATTTCCCACTTCCTTCTTAATCTTGGTTACACTGGCTTTGTTTGTACAGAAACTTTTCAATGTAATATAATCAAAATTATCCATTTTGCATTTTATAATGCTCTCTAATTCTTGTTTGGTCAAAAAGTCTTCCCTTCTCCATAAATCTGACAGGTAGACTATTCCTTGCCTTTATATCTAGATCATGCATCCACTTAGACTTGATTTTGGTATATGGTATTAGATAATGGTTTATGCCCAGTTTCTGCCATACTATATTCCAGTTTTCTCAGAAGTTTTTGCCAAATACTAAATAGATATTGATACACAACTCAAATAAACAAAAGTTTTTTGGGGACCAGAGTCTTTAGTAATTTTCAAGAGGGAAAAGGAATCCTGAGACCAAAAAGTTTAGAACTGATGATCTAGCCCAACATCCACATTTAACAGAAACAGGGGATTTGGCCCATTGAGGGACAGTGACTTGCTAAATGTTAGACCTAAGTTAATCTTCCTTCCATAATAAGAAGCTGGAGGAGGACTTTAGGGTAAATGATTTTGCATTTAGCATAGAACAAAGTATGTCCCACAGAACATCATAATCATAATTATATACTGTAAGAACTTAATCTAAAAACCTGAGCCTATAACACAAATTAATTTGTTTCTTAATTCTAGCACCATCAAGGAATAATTGTAAGACTATTCCAAAGAAGAGAGAAAATAATTCATCATTGCTGCTAAAAATGTTAATCATTGAGTTTCTTATGCCCCCATATAGGAAGTGCAAACAAAATAATACTTGTCTTATATTTATATAGTACTTTACAGTTAGAAAATACTTTGCATATATGACCTCACTTAATTCTCACAAGCATCCTTTGAAGTAGGTGATATAAGTGTTACCCCTATTTTACAGATGTACTAACTGAAGATATAAGAGGTTAAAGGATTTACCCAATGTCACAGAACTAGTAAGTCTTAGAACTGAGACTAAATCCATATCATTGCCTCTACACACTACATGCTCGATGCCTCTACATGTAGAGATGCATCCTGTTATATGATCTGTTATACTTTTTTCATACCCTTTATTGTTTGTCCTTCATTCTGGAAGAGGACCAATGCCTTCAGGAGGGTGATAGCTTAACTTTTAAGTGAATTGGATATAAGTGAGGCAGAACTATGCAAAGTCATCAGCTTTACTCTCTCCTCCCAAGTCATTTGGAGTCCAACAAGACATAGGTAAGGATGCTTGGCAATGGCCCTGGATGTAGTAGATCTTGGCTTTTAAAAACTCAGGTCCTGGTGTGGCTAGGTGGTGCAGTGAATAGAGCACCAGCCCTGGAGCTGGGATGACCTGAGTCCAAATCTGGCCTCAGACACTTGACACACTAACTAGCCATGTGACTTTGGGCAAGTCACTTAACCCCAAATGCCCACCCAAAAACAAAATAATAATAATAAAAATAAATAAATAAAAGCTAAGGTCTTTCCCAGATCTCAGTTTATCTGAGGCAACACCCATTCAGTGATAAATGATAAGGAAGAATTGAGTTCATATTCCTTGAAGTTACTTCAATAGAAGACATCTACCTAAGCACCTAATTTAGTGGGAACAGTGACAAATGCCTATTAAAACCTTACTTCTAGAAGACTGAAAGTGGTGGATCATTTGAGCTCAGGAGTTGTGAGCTGCAATGGGGCTAAAACTGGTCAGGTTTCTGTAATAAGAAATATGCATTAAGGCCATTTGTTCAGCCCTGGAAATCCAGAGGCAAATAGGCTTCCCAGGACAGAAATAGCTTCTGCGAAGATCCATAAAGGAATTAGGCCTATGAGGGCCATTGTACTTCTAGCTTAGGTAAGATTATGTGACCCAGTCTCCAAAAAGAAAAGTATGTACGTATACATATACACACATGTATCTTTTTATACATATATGTATGTATACATATGTATATATATGTGTTTGTGAACATGTATACACAAATCTGATTCTATAATATTGGAGGTACATTTCTTTAGAATAGAAAGGAATGAAACAAATTACAGAAATTTGGACATTTATTTTTTTTAGTAAAATTACAGGATATTTTTAACCTATATTATTAACCAGCTTTTGAGAGTTACTTGTTTTAAATGTTCCCTTTAATACAAGGAATCGCAACATAATGCACAGCACTTTGCAAACAGTAATGTGACAGAAATGTATGTGAACAGGCTCGAGGAACACATCTGATTTTCTTTATGTATCTATTTCATACAATTTTTAGTTTTTAAATATTATTATTACTGTTATTTTTAATTCTCCATATCTGTCACTTTGGGTTGTGATTAACTGTGGAATGTGAAAAAGAGGATTCTCTCTAAAGTTTAAAGATTTTAGGTTGTACACAGCTGTATCTATTATGAATACATGTTGTCATAGGTGTGGCAGTGTGGTATAACATAGTGGAGAGAACACTCTATTCTGAGTCACAGGTCCTAGCTTTGAATAATGATGTTGCTACTTATTACATATATCATATTTTTCAAGTCACATCTTCATCTAAAACTCGAAGAAATAGCCATCATTTAATTCGATCTGATTTTTTTTATGGGGAAAATGATCCAGAGAGTTTAATGACTTACGATGCTAGCAGACAAATTAGGATTTTAAACGAGGTTTTCCAAAATAAATCCAGTGTTTTTATTATGCTGCTTCTCTCATTCACTGCTTACCTTTTCTCTAAGCCATAGTTGATCCATCTGTACAAGAAGACCTTTAGACCCAAGGATCTCTGAGGTCCCAGCTTCTACAAGATACTAGTAGATACTAGATACTAGAGTCAGCCTCTACTTCTTGCTCTAGTGAGGGCAGCAGTGGAGAAGGGTTATAAAGACAGTGATTATGCAAAGTGATTAATTTCTCTCTCCATATGCCTGTCAGCATTGCAAAACCAAGAAGACTACATTGCATACTTTAATCATGTATGCAAGTTAAGATTGTGCAGAAGATGATCAGGAAGACTTAGAAGAGCATGCAATGTATTATGATACTTTAGTCATTGAATTAATTCACTGTAAATAGTTATTAAGCATGTACAGGTATTTTACTGATACATTATTGTTCCTTAATGAACCATTTCATTAGAGTAAAACATATACAATGACTGCTGTGGCTCAACTATGGAACCAATACAAGTGTAGGGATAGTAAACGAAATTTATGGTTGTCTTATTTGAAACTCCACTGATTTCAGAGATAAGTTAGGGTCTTAAATTCATGGTGATCTCTGTAGTTGTCTTCTCTAAGAACCTACAATTTCACATTCCTCTGGGTAAATGTGAAAAAATAGAAACCATTCATTTAGGAGCATGAACATGAATTTTAGACTTCCAACATAACCCTTTTCCACATGTAAGCAAGTCAACAGAGTGAGTGCTCAGGGGTCACGGCACTTCCCCCCTCTCATTGTAGAAAACTCTACCGCCCTAACTCCCAACATCAGGGAATGTGGCAGGAAAGTGTGCTCACTGCTCCTACTCTGCTGCAAAGCCTCTATCTCAACTCAGGGCTGAGTCCCAAGCTCTAAGTTCTTCCTCCTGCAGGTCCAGTGGCTGACCACTCCTGGCTTCTGCCTGAATTCAAATGAAGGCAGCTCTCTGTTCCTCCTCCATGTCTCATCTCATGGGGGAAGTTACTACTCTAGTTCACACTTTCCATGCACAGCAGGCCTTAGTTTCTATCACTGGCCTGTACTACCCCAATTCCAGGGCAGCTTGTCCTCACCCAGCTTCACATGGGGAAGGGCTTCTCTTTTGTAGAGGTCTCTCCCTACCAGAAGGCTCTTCTATGCTATCAGAAGTCTTCTCTCTCTATCAGAGGCCTCCTCTCCAATCCTTCATGAGTAATTCACATTCAGTCAGAAGGCCCCTGGATCTGCCCACAGCCAGAGGTCCTTCCATGAGCAAGCCTGAGACAATATCTCACGTCAGAAGATATATACACTTTCAACTAAGGGGATCAGAGCCAGGAGGCACCAAAACCCACTTTGACTAAATACAGCTGTGAATTACCAGGGTTCAAAGAAGACTGATCCTTCAGATGTTTATAATTTAGCAAGCACTTTGGAAACTGAAATCCAACAACAAGAAGGAAAAACATCCCACCTTGCTTACTCTCCCAGAGCTGTAGTCACAGTCCTGCATACAGGTGGCCCAGGCCATAGGGTAATATTTTACTGGAAGCAGCAATGGCATTCATCAGCCCTCTGCGTATCTGAGCAGCTTTTTAAGGATTGCACTGTTCATCTCCTGGTGTGAGGAAGGAGCTAGAAAAGATGCCCTAAAAATTTTCTTACCCATCCCTGACCTGATTACCCAAATCTGGCCTGTTTACCATAACAGTCAGAGAATCTCATTCTGTCATTTAAACACACACAAAAAATGTACAATAACATCTGCAAACATGATTCCACTCACCATTGGCACATGGAATGTGCACACACATATAGACAACACAAAATCCAGTAGACCTGAAAGATGAATGTTGTTGCAATAGAACTCTGCAGACATTGCATCCAAACAGAAACCCTGAGTGAAACAAGGCTGGCAAATGAAAGCCAGGTTACTGAAGTTGGAGCTGGATATACATTTTTCCAATGTGGTTACAGTGAAGGGGAGTGTCATGAAGTTGGTGTAGGTTTTTCAATAAAAACTAATCTAGTCAGGGAAGCTAGGTGATGCAGTGAATAGAACACTGGCCCTGGAGTCAGGAGGACCTGAGTTCAAATCTGACCTCAGACACTTGACACACAAACTAGCCACGTGACCTTGGACAAGTCACTTAACCCCAACTGTCCTCCAAAAATAAAAAAGCAGAAAAAAAACTAATCTAGTCAACACACCTGTATGCCTGATAAAAGGAGCAAATGATGGGCTCATGATAGTGTGATTGCCACTTGAAGGAAAACATCATGCCACCATCATCAGTGCCTATGCTTCCACCATGATGAACTTTGATTAGGTCAATGAAATATTTTATGAAGACCTGAACACCCTTATCAACAATGTTCCAAGAGAAGACAAGCTTATAATTCTGGATGATTTTAATATTACTCTAATAATAGGCTAGGTAGGCTCAGGCTACCAGACTTGCAGGGAATCCTATGGAGGAATAGAATTGGAAACAGCAACAGAAATGGTCACTTACTACTGAAGACTTGTGCATCTCATGACCTTCTCATCACCAACACTGTCTTCCATTTACCTAAATGCAATAAAACTCTGTGGATATACCCTTGCAGCAAACACTGGCATTTAACAGACTATGTTATTGTAAGGAGGAGATAGGATATGAGAGTGATGAAGGCAATGTGTGGTACAGAGTGCCAGACTGAGCATAGACTTATCCTTTCCAAGCTAAATTTTCACATTCAACAAAAGCAGCATCTCCAAGGCAAAGTAACTACTGGAAAAAATTAATGTCAACAAGTTAAAGCTCTTCTCTGAGCAGGAACAGTTTGTTGGTAACTTGCCGGGAAAATTGAGCCAGCACACAGTTGGCAACAATGGAGCAGAAATGGAATAGCAACATTCAGAGTCGGTGTATAGCACAGCATTTGCTCATCTGAGCTAGAAGATTCACAAACACCAAGACTGGTTAGATGAAAATGAGGGGGAAATTCAGAAGCTGCTAAATAAAAAGTGAGAACTCCAGAGGATTTACCAGCAGGATAGTTCATCTGTCAATAAGAAGGCAGTATTTAATTTCATGAAAAGTAAAGTATTATAATCTAAGATTAGAGAAATAGAGGGTTATTGGCTCAGTAAGGAGGCAGATGAAATTCAGTTTTATGATGATAGCAACAATCCAAAGCATTTTTATGATGCCCTGAATGCTGTTTATGGGTCAAAGACCCAAGGCACATCTCAGCTACACAGTGTTGAGGGAACCTCATTGATTAGTCATAAAGATATGATCTAGAGAGATGGGCTGAACACTTCCATAGTGTTCTCAACAGATTATCATCAGTCAATGCTGAGGCCATTGACCATTTACCTCAGGTTGAAGACAGTCCCTCCCTAGCTAAAACTCTAACTGAAGAAAAGGTTTTGAATGTCATTAGGCTCCTTTCATGTGGCAAAGCACCTGGTGCTGATTCTGTTCTAGATGAGATTTATAAGATAGGCGTTCCATTGTTTATACAAAAGCTGACTGAAATTTTCCAGGTTATATGGCAAGAGGAGGTTATCCCCAGTAGTTCAAGGATGCCTCCATTGTCCATCTCTATAAAGGTCAAGAAAATAGATTGTTCTGTGACAACCACAGGGGGTGTCTCTCTCTTAGTCATTGCCAGCAAGATTCTTGCCAGAGTCCTTTTTAATTGACTGATCCTTCACTTGAAAGAATCATATACCTGAGAGCCAGTATGACTTCAGAAAGAGCCAAGGAACAGTCAACATGGTGTTTGTTGCCCATCAACTCCAGGAGACACGCCAGGAGCAGAACAGAGGTCTGTAGACATCATTTGTAGATCTGACTAATGCCTTTGATACTGTTAGTCATGAGGGTTTATGGAAAATTATGTCAAAATTTGTTTGCTTGGGGAAGTTCATCGGCATTTTAGGTCAATTTCATGATGGAATGCTTGCCTGAGTTCTAGATGATGGACAATGCTCTCATGCCTTCCCAGTCATCAGTGGAGTGAGACAAGGCTGTGTGCTTGCTCCCATGCTTTTTAGCATGATGTTTTCAGCCATGTTGTCAAATGCTTTCAAGGAGGATGAACTCAACATCAAGGTCAACTATTGCACTGATGGTAAGTTCTTCAATTTGAAAAGACTACAAGCCAAGATTGAAGTGGAGGGAGTACTGGTGCATGCTTTTCTGTTTGTGCATGATTGTGCAGTCAATGTAGCCTCTGAGGCTGAGATGCAACAAAGTATGAATCAATTTTCTGCTGCTTGTGCTAATTTTGGCCTAAAAACTTCAAGAAAACTCAGGTGCTCCATCAGGCACCACCACACCATTCATATGTGAAACCATTGGTTACAATAAATAGAGAAGTTTGGAATGCTGTAGATAAGTTCACTTACCTTGGTAGTATACTTTCCAGGGATGTAAATATTGACAATGAGGTTGATACACACATTGCCAGAGTTAGCTTAGTGTTTGGGACACCCTGAAGGAAAGAATGGGAGAGAAGAAGTATTAGACTGAGGACCAAATTTAAAATCTATAGAGCACTGTGCTGACTCATTGTTGTATGCCTGAGAAACCTGGACAGTATACCAGCATCATGCCAGGAAAATGAATCACTTCCATTTGAATTGTCTTAGGAAGATTCGGAAGATCACCTGGCAGGATAAGGTACCAGACAATGAGGTCCTTATTCAAACTAAACTATGAAGCATTCCCACTCTGCTTCAGAGATCACAACTCCAATGGATTGGCCACCTTGTTTGAATGCAAAGTGTACACTTGCCCAAAAGACTGTTTTTATGGAGAACTCACACGAAATCCATCCTCATCCCCAAACTCCCTCTTTCTATAGACAATTCCATGTTCTTTGAGGGTTATCAGTCTTTTTTTTTCTTCTATATTTCTTTTGGAATCATACTTAGATGAATGACTAGGGATGGATATATGAATACAATCTATGCCCTAGAGGCATATCTCCATTATTTGTGTGACTTCTTCCTATACAATTACGATATTCAAACCTACAGCATTTTCTAGGGAAGGGAATGACTGTTTTGCATATGAAGGTTTTCTTTCCCCTTAATGTCTCTATTTTCTACTCTCTAACGCAAACCTTTAGCTTTTGATGAAATCTTACTGGAACATCCTCTTAACCACAAACATACATACTATACACATGTAGACATACACATGTACATATACATATTAGTTATGCAAATTAGTTACAAGTACTAAATATGAAATACATTATATATGCATTATTTAACATAACGCATTGCATGTATATACTGAGTATAGGCAAACATGCATATATATGTTTATATATATTTACACATGTGAATATAAATGTTGTGCTCAAATAATTTATTCATTTCTCCACAGTCAGATTTCCTCTATCTTTCCCCATTATTCTATTGATCTGGCTACATTTTTACCACTTATCTTTTCTCTTTTGAATGCACCATACTGTTGTGCCCTTGCCTCAGCCCTTGTTGCCTCTTATCTGATCTCTCTGACTACCAAGGTTAAACAAGGTTTGTTTCCTTAGAGCATAAAGGTGGCCAGTTGGGACACTGATGAAGCAAGAATAAAATTATGCATTGGAGCATTGTTTATTCTCTTCTTTTACAAATCCCACTCTTTGTAGAGTTCAACAGTGTGCTTTGCACCAAATATTCTTCTATTTGTGGGTTTGCTGGTATGGGGTAGAAAAATTATCATCAAAGGGATCAAATGAAAATGTTGCTTAGAGGTTGAAACAGCTTGAATCATTTCCCTGTTTTTTTCTTTTCCAACTTTCTATTTCTTCCAATTTCTATTTGTTTTTCTTGGGTTACATGACATACTTGTATTTAATGGTTCAATTTTTAGTCATCTTTCCTCTTTTTTTTTGTCCTATAAACTTTATACTTCTTGGTAGCTTTGCTTTTCCCTTTTTTCTTGTGCCTTTAAAGTTTTAATTAAAGGCTCTTAAATTTCTCTAGTTATGAGGTCTTCAAAGTACTAATCCTAATTTTTTTGTGTGTCTGAGCTTTTCCTGCCATGAGGTTTGGGGGTACTTAGATTAATAGGATCTCCACTGGAACTGGATTCTGGAATACTGTCAAATATTTCAGCCAAACATCCCTGTCAAGGGTCAACTCTGAAAGTTCTTGCCTAACATTGCTACAGCCACAGGGGTCAGAGGACTAACCCTGGCTCAATTTCAGGTTGTGGGAATGGGCAAAAAGGTTAGTAAGTGTAGGAATAACTCATTCTTTAGTTAGTATTCAGTTGTTTTTATTTATTTTGATAAGAATTATCTTTTTGATCAGTTCTTTGACTTTTCCTCTTTCTGTCATTATTATATTTTCTGCTCTTTGTGGATTTTACCTTTTATTATTTGATTTGAAGAGAGCAGAGTTATCCTTAGAATATCACTCATATACCATCTTCCCAGGATTGCCTTGTCCTTTACTACCTTGATGGCAATAGCATCTTTTGGAAGGTAAAGGAAACAGATAAAAAGAACAGAGAATGTGAAAGAGAAGTGAAAGAAGACAAAAGAAGGTGAAAGTAACAAGGACCTGGAAATAACTGTGTATCTCTTTAGGCTTCATAGTATCTTTGTGTAAAGCCAAGCTACAGTAGATTCCCAAAAGAATCCTACTGTGAATAGCTTTTAAGATTCGGATTACACAGTAGTAGTGAACACTCTGTTTATTCCATTACAAATCAAGATTCAGTACAATATTCACAGTATAATATTCTCAATATTGTATACAATATTTAGAACAAGGAACAAAAGAAGAATCACCTGGTTTCCCTAAAGGGGAATCCAGCTTAACACTTAAAGATTCAATCAATCAATTAACAAAAGAATCACCTAGTTTCCCTAAGGGGGAAACCCTTCTCACATAAATATTCAATCAACAATTCACAATATACTGATCTTCCTCTCATGGGGCAACCATTAACTTTAGTCTCCAATATAGTCCTTAGAAAACCACACAAACTTTCCACCCCTTGATTTCCAAGAAACTTCGGTTTAGTCCAAGGGGAGGCCTTTTCTTCATTTTGACTCTGGGTGGTCTCTCTGATT
>JAQQSW010019554.1:0-11024 GCA_028646575.1 Pseudocheirus occidentalis
AAAAACTCCTAGAAATATTATATCCAGGTTCCAGAGTTCCCAGCTCAAGGAGCAAATATTGCAAGCTGTCAAGAAGAAACAATTTGAATACTGTGGAAACACAATCAGGATAACACAGGATCTAGCAGCTTCTACACTGAAGAATTGAAGGGCCTGGAATATGTTATTCCAGAGATCAAGGGAGCTAGGATTAAAATCAAGATTCACCTACCCAGCAAAATTGAGTATAATATTCCAGGGGAAAATATGGTCATTCAATGAGATGGAGGACTTCCAAGCAGTCTTGATGAAAAAACCAGAGCTGAATAGAAACTTTAACATTCAAATACAAGAAGCATGAGAAGATATACATGGAAAAAATTCATAAGGAACTTATTGAAGTTAAACTACTTACGTGCCAACATGGAAAAATGATAATTATAACTTATAAAACTTTTCTCAGTATGAGGATAGTTGAAGGGAATATAAATGTATATATATATATATATGTATACATATATATGTCTACATAGGAGGGCATATATGCATATGAATACATATGTGAGAGTGTGTATATATGTGTACATAGACAGAGGGTGCAGGATCAATTGGATAGGATGTGATATTATTTTAAAAGGTGAAATTGAGAGGTGGGAGAGGAATAGTATGAGAGGAGACAGGGAGAGATAGAATGGGGTTAATCCTCTCATATAGAAGAGGCAAGGGATAATTGTTACAATGGAGGGGAAGAACAGGAAGGCAAAAGGGAATGGGTCAACCTTATTCTCATTGAAGTTGGCTTAGGGAAGGAATGACATACACTCTAAATTACGTATCTTGGCCTACAGGAGAGTAGGGGGAAAGGGGATGAGAGGGGGATGATGGAGGAGAGGGCAGGTGGGGAGGAGGGTTGTTAGAAGCACACACTTTTGTAAAGGGACAGGGACAAAGTAGAGAATAGAACAAGTGGGGGTTGGAATAGGAAGGAGGGAAATATACAGGTAGTGGAGTAGGGAGATCCACCTTGCTCTACTCAAAAGTCAGAGGGGTGATGGGGAAAGATATAGGAGAGAGCTAATCAGGGGAGGGGTATACAGTGGGATGGCTGTTTTGGGGTGGTGAGTAGGGGAAAGATGGGGAGAAAATATGTAAATCAAAATCTCATGGAAATAAATGATGTAAACTAAAAATAAAAGTTAAAAAGAATTTTTTGAATTGATATTCATTAATGATATTGACCTACAATTATCTTTCTATACTTCATTTTTCCCTGGTTTAGATATTGGGACTATGTCTCATAAATGGAATCTGGTAGGGACCTTTCTTTTGAAATCATTGAGAATAATTCATGTAGTATAGATACTAATTGTTCATTAAAAGTTTGATAAAATTCTGCAGTGAATACATCATGACAAGAGGTATTTAAAAAATCATTCTTTTATAGTTAATTCTATTTCCTTTTCTAAGCCTGAGTTATTGTTATTGAAGACCTTTAATCGGTCTCCTATTAGTTTGAGTATTTTATGTTTTTGAAGGTACTCTTTCTTTGTGTGTATTCTAAATTTTGTTAGCATATAGATGTGTAAAATAAGAGATTTTCATTATTCTTTTCATTTTTTCTGGGTTTGTTGTAATTTCATGTTGCTCATTTGTTTCTTATTTTATTTTCTTCCTTTTAAAATATTAGATTGGCTAAAAGTTTGTGAATTTTATTAGTCTTTTCAAGGAGATAGCTTTTACTTTTATTTGTCAATTCTTTGTTTTTTTCTAAATGTCTATATTATTTCTTTTCTAGATGTTAATATCTCCTATTTTTGCTTATTATAGATTTTGTTTATTTATTCGCATTATCTTTTTCATAGATTCATTGTTGCTATAATTTGTTCTCTGACCCACTCATCATTTAGGATTTCATCATTAAATTTCCTGTGTCTTTTGTTTATAGCGTCTGAACTGATTGCAGCCGTTTTGCATTGTACTACATAAAGGATATATTTACTGTTTCTGCCTTTTTACACTTGTTTGCTATAGCTCTGCACCCTAATATAGATTTAATTTTTATAAAAGTTCAATGTGATTCCAGGAAATAGATACATTATTTTAGTAATTCTATTTAGATGATGCTATAAGCCTTTTACTTCTGTTTTCTTCAGCAATCTCTTAGGCCTATATTACCCATCTTCCCCCCCCCTTTTTAATCTTTCTGTTAGACTTATCTAAAACTGAAAAGGAGTATTGAAACCCAGAGAGTTCAGGTCAAAGAAAAAAAAGTAGTACAAGCCATTAGAAGGAAAAATCAAGTACTGAGAACCCGCAGTCAGGATCATAATTTAGCAACTACTACCCTAAAGGAGTGAAGCTTGTAAGATGACACCCTAGAAGGCAAAAGATATGGGATTATAGCCAAGAATATCTTAGCCAGCAAAACAGTATAATCCTAAGGAGTAAAATGGTTTTGTAATTAAATGGAGCACTTCTAAGCATTCCTGATGGAAAGACCAGATCTATGTAGAAATGTTGAAGTTCAAACATAGGAGTTTAAGAGAAATATAAAAAGGTAAACAAGAACGATAAAAGACTAAACAAGGATAGACTATTTACATTCTAATATGAGAAAATTACCTATGTGTCTCCTCTGAAACCTATCATCAGTGAACATAGAATGAGCATAAATAGATAAAGCCTAGGAGTATTTTGTTATGTCTTGATAATCTTTTTTTTTCTTAATCTTTTGGGGGCAGCTAGGTGGCAAAGTGAATACAGCATTGGTCCTGGAGTCAGGAGGACCTGAGTTCAACTCTGGCCTCAGACAGTTAACATTTACTAGCTGTGTGACCTTGTGCAAGTCACTTACCCCCAATTGCCCTGCCTTCCTTCCTCCAAACAGAAAAACAAAAAAATTTTTATCCCTCCCCCACAATTACATGTTAAAATGCTTTTGTAAACATTAAAACAAAGTTTTGTGTTCCAAATTCTATCCTTCCCTCCCCTTGAGATGGTAAGTAATCTGATACAAGTTATACATGTGCAATCATATAAAGTATTTCCGTATTAGTTATTGTGTTCAAGAAGACCTGAAAAGAAAGAAAGTGATAACAGCACGCTTCAGTCTACATTCAGACATTATCAGTACTTTGTCATGAGTCCTTTGGGATTATCTTGGATCACTATATCGCTGAGAATACCTAGGTCATTCACAATTCTTCATTCCAGTACTGCTATTTCTGTGTATGACATTCTCCAGGTTCAGCTCACTTTACTTTGTATCAGCTCATGTAAATCTTTCCAGGTTTTTCTGAAATCATCCTGCTTGGATAACATTAAGAGAAGAATGGAAAGAGTGGAGAAAAGAATATACAACAAAAAGAAAAAGGGATGGAAAATTTAGGAAAAATTATCTTACATAATTAAGGTATGTAAGTGGGACATCTAATTAAACAAGGGGGTGGTTAAGGGAAATGGCTGACACTTGAACTTCACATTCATTTAAAGTGGGCAAAGAAGGGAAGAACACACACACAATTATGTACAGAGATATATTTCTCTTAATAGGAAAATGGGAGGGAAAGGAGAGAAGAAAAAAGGGGGAGATTAGAGGGAATGTAGGTGAAGGGATTATTATTATTATTATTAAAGCTAAGCAAAAAACTCTAAAGATGTACAAAAATACAGAGGGGCCAAGAAGCAAGGTAAAAGTAGGGACTCACTAGAATTCTCCCCCAAATCCCTCCAAATACCTGTAAATAATGACTCTGAACAAATTTTAGAGCAGCATAATCCACAAAATGATGGAGTGAAACACATTTCCAGCTCAAGACAAGCTGGAAGGTCAACCTGAAATGTCTGTTGCACTAGGCTGAGAGAGGGAGTACATTCTAGCACAAAACATGCCTGCATAGACCAGGCCCCAGGGAGCCTGGAGCAGGCCTCAGGGGATGGAGTCACTGGTAGCTTTTGTGGTTTCTCAACCCACAAATGCCAAAGACAGCTTAGAAGGTCAGTAGGAAAGGTCTTTTGGACTGGGTGAGAGAAGAGAGGGTCCAGCCCCAGCCCCAGGGTGGTTGTGGAGGTGGTGGCTGTTTCCAGAGCTTTTGGCCCACAGATGGTGGGGGCATAGAATGGCAGATCAGAGGGGATTGCAGGGATCACTTTGCTCATCCTGAGGCAGGATTCTCTTGCTTTGCCTTTGCTTGGATCTGGGTAACAGCCCTGGGTGGCTGTCCTGTGATGAGGAGGAATGCTGTTATGGTCGAGCTTGTGGTGCAGTGGAGAGGGAATGCTCTTTACAGTTTCAAGGCAGAAAAGAGTACTTGTGGTCACTCACAGACCAGAGCACAGGCCAGGAAAGGAGTAAATACCTCTCCTTTGATTGTGCCATCCTGGAAGAAATGAAAATTTACAGGTTCCTAGAAGTATCTCTGAAGACAGCTGCACAAAACCCCTGAAGCTTGGAATGGTACACCCTCCACACTGGAAGCAGAGCCCTTCTATAGCAAAAAAGTCAGAAAGTCAGTAATTGGCTGGGAAAATGATCAAACAGTGGAAAAAACCTCAGACTATAGAATATATAAATACAAATGGAAGGAGACAACAAAGTCAAAACTCCTACTTCCAAAGCCTCCAAGAAAAATATGAATTTTGTCTCAGACCATAGAAGAGCTTGAAAAGGATTTTGAAAATCAAGTAAGAGAAGTAGAGGAAATATTTGGAAGAGAAATGAGAGTAATGAAAGAAAATAATGAAAAACAAATCAATAACTTGCTAAAGGAGACCCCCAAAATACTGAAGAAAGTAGCAACTTAAAATAGACTAACACACATAACAAAAGAAGTACAAAAAGCCAATTAGGAGAAAAAAAGCTGAACTGCCCAAATGGTAAAGGAGGTCCAAAATCTCACTGAAGAAATTAATTTCTCAAAAATTTGAATGGAGCAAATGGAACCTCATGACTTTATGAGGAATCAAGAAATTATGAAAAACCCAAAAGAATGAAAAAATAGAAGACAATGTAAAATATCTCACTGGAAAAACCACTGACCTGGAAAATAGTTCTAAGAGAGATAATTTAAAAACTATTGGACTGAAAAGCCATGATTTAAAAAAAGAGCCTAGACATCATCTTTCAAGAAATTATCAAGGAAAACTGCCCTGATGTTATGGAACCAGAGGGTAAAATAGAGATTGAGGGAGTCCACCAATCATCTCCTGAAAGAAATCCCAAAAGGAAAACTCCTAGGAACATTATAGACATATTCTAATGTTCTCCGGTCAAGGAGAAACTATTGCAAGAGGCCAGAAAGAAACAATTCAAGTATTGTGGAAGCACAGTCAGGATAACACAAGATTTAGCAGCTTCTACATTAAGGGATTAGAGGGCTTGGAGTATGGTATTCCAGAGGTCAAAGGAGCTAGGATTAAAACCAAGAATCACTTACCCAGCAAAACTGAGTATAATGCTTTAGGGGAAAAATGGACATTCAGTGAAATAGAGGACTTTCAAGCATTCTTGGTTGAAAGAGTAGAACTGAATAGAAAATTTGACTTTCAAATACAAGAATCAAGAGAAGCAGGAAAAGGTAAATATGAAAGAGAAATCATAAAGGATTTATTAAAGTTGAACTGTTTACATTCCTACATGGAAAGTTGATATTGGTAACTCATGAGACCTTTCCTGGTATTAGAGTAGTTGAAGGGAATACACACACACAAACACACACATACATATATACATACATATACACACACATATGTGTGTGTATATATATGTATATATGTATGTATGTATGTATAAATTACAGAGAGAGAGAGAGAGAGGTAGAGAGAGGGAGGGAGGGAGAGAGGGTGAGCACAGGGTAAATTGAATATGAAGGGATGCTATTTAAAGAATAAAATTAAAGGGTGAGAGAGGAATGTACTAGGTGGGGTAAATTTTTTCTCATAAAAGAGTCAAGAAAAAAGCTTTCTTAGGGGAGGGGAAGAGGAGGAATGTGAGAGTGAATGTGTGAATCTTATTTTCATCAGATTTGGCTTAAGGAAGGAATAACACACACATACACACACACACAATTGGGTGTGGAAATATATCTTACCCTACAGGCAAGTAGCAGGGAAGGGGATAAGTGAGGAAAGGATGATTGAAGGGAGGACAGATTGGGGGAAGGAGTAATCGGAAGCAAACACTTTTGAGGAGGGATAGGGTCAAAAGAGAAAACAAGATAAACTGGGGGTGGGATTGGGTGGAAGGAAATATAGTCTATCACAACATGACTATTATTGAAGTGTTTTACATGACTACACATGTATAATCTATATTGAATTGCTTGCCTTCCGCATGAGGGAGGGCAGAGAGGAAGGAAGGGAGAGAATTTGGAACTCAAAGTTTTAAAAATAGATGTTAAAAATTGTTTTTACATGCAACTGGGAAATAAGATATGTAGGCAATGGTGTATAGCAATCTATATTACCCTACAGGAAAATAGAAAATAGATAAGAGAAAGGGTGGGGTGATAGAAGGGAAGACAGATTGGTGGAAGGGGTAATTAGAATGCATGTCATCTTGGGGTAGAGGAATGAAGAGATGGGGAGAAAATTTAGAACTCAAAATCTTGTGGAAGTGAATGTTGAAAACTAAAAATAAATAAATTTTTTTAAAGTGAAAAAAAGATTTACAAAAGTATTTATAGCTCTTTTTGAGGTGGCAAAGAAAGGAAATCTGAGGAGATATCCACCAATTGTGAAATGGTTGAATAAGTTTGGTGTATAAATGTAATGGAATGCTATTTTGCTATAGGAAATGATGAAGGTATTGGTTTCAGAGAAACCTAGGAAGACTTGTATGAAATTATATACAGTGAGGTGAATGGAAACAGGATAACAATTTATATGATGACAACAATATGGTAAAAATAAGCAACTATGAAATAATTGGGAACTCTGATTGGCAGAATGTCTTCCTATGATTACAGAGGACTAATGATGAAATATCCTACCCACCTCCTGACAGAGAGGTAAAAAACTCACAGTGCAGAATGAGAATTTTTAATTTTTTACTGGATATGGTCAATACAGAAATTTTTTTTGCTTGACGATGCATGATTGTAACAGGGCTTTTGTTTTTCTTTCCTTCTTAGGTGGTTTTAAGGGTTTGGTGTAGGAGAAGGTGGATTTTTTCTGACTGAAGAAAGCTATAATTAAAAAAATAAAGAGCAAGTTAAAAAAGAAAATAATTTAATGTTTATAAAATGTATTTATGTATTTTATCTTATCTGATCCTCCCATAAGTCTTGTGGTGTAGATGACATAGTTATTGTTAACCCCATTTTGCAGAAACTAGGATTCGGAGATTAAGTGACTTGCCTAGGATCACACAGATGGTGTTAGAGAAAGACTGGCTACTAGACCTCAAAAGTTCTGTTTTTCCTTTATGTGAGAATTTCCTGTATGTAAGAAATTGTGAAATAGGGAAGATTCATCAACTTCAAAGGTATGAGCTACTTTTTAGACTTCCTTTTCTTCTACCACATTAAAGAAATTGGTCTGGAAAGAAAAGTCAAAAAAAGAAAAGGAAAATCTCAGTAGATGACAATTTATACTTCATAGTGGGGAGTAGTTACACATTCTACATGTAGTATGTCTTCACCTATGGTTGCGCAGTAACATTAATGAGAACTGTCACATCAGCTGCCAGACAGCTACCACCCATATGACAGCTGAGATCTATATGTTTGGGCTTCTGCCATGGGCATCCATGTCTCACCCCTGTAACCCTATTACAAGGAAGTTATGCTTCCCTATTCCATGACAGCTTTAAGGTTGTTCCCTGTGTATCTTTGGGCTTTTCATAGATGTCTTTCCCAGAAACTGAGTTTTGGAAAGGACTCAAATTGGTGATCCAGTTTAGTATCTCCTTGACAGAACCCCTCAATTGCTTAGCTGACAAATGGTCTTTCAATCTCTATTAAAAAATCCCAGTACTGGAGAATTAATTCCCTCTTTCAGCAGCCCATTTCATTTTGGGATATCTCTGATATTTGGAACTGCAGAGTTATGCATCTGCTGAGGAACACTGTCCTTTTCCAACACTCCCCCAACCTATAAAATGTGTCATTTCCATTGCTGCATGAATAATGAATGTGTTTTTTTCTGGCCCAACATCTTAGTCACTGGTTCAGGGAAGAAAAAAAATTTAAGCCTTTGTGCTCTCTGGAAAATAGAATTCTTTTATTTGTGTTTTTCTTTTTCCTTTTTTTTTTTTTTGGTATATGTGGGTTGTAACCTGTGAAGTTGTTTGGGTTGTCCTTAATCTTAACTGTTAGATCTATGTCTGAGAATATGCTTGAGTCTTGGCTTGCATCTAGCAATAGAGGGAGAAAGTGAGAAAGAGACAGCTTTATTCACTGGGATTTAATCAAGTTTGAGAACAATGGTGATCAATTTTCTAAGGTTCCTAGAAAGATATTTAATTAGAAATTTTTTTATTTGTCTTACCAAACTCTGTTGTGGTATGGGGCTGGGGTTGGGAGGAGATGGAGCAGATTCACATGTGACCAAAGTTTCATTAAAGATTCTCTGAAGATTCTTGCTATTGCATGGGACCATCTGAAAACTGTCATGCAATGATTTTCACAAATGCGGTTTCAATCAACAAGAAAGCATCGTGTCTATTCTATGCCAGGCATATCTAAGTAGATGATGAAGATACAAAGGCGTGAATGAAGCAAAGAGCCCATGCTCCAAGCATCTATAGAGGAGGCCATATGCACATATATAAATACAGTTAGCTCTGATATAATATAATAAAATAAAATATAATAAATATAATAAATGTAATATAATACAATACAATACAATATAATATAATTAATATAAGCTGATATGATATGATATGAGCATTCCTAAAAATTACCATGCTATGCAAAATGATACAATTAAAAGTACAAGGCTCATAGGAAAAATGGGTTTGGGGCACAACACTTAGAAATTTCATCAGTAGGGAGGGAGAGAATTTGAAACTCAAAATTTTTTTAAATGAATGTTAAAAATTATTTCTGTGTGTAATTGAGGAAAAAAACATTTAATCAGTGACACACTAAAAAAAAAAGATAGAGACCTAATAAAAATGGTAGCACAGTTTTATACACGTTCAATTATTAAGAATTATATAAAGTCTACAATAAATAGTGACAGCCATCCAGGGCTACTGCTTGACCTGCACCCAGTTCATGAAGGACTGGGGTATCCTCACTGGGCTGCAATTCAGGGGCTCATTCAACTTGGAATGAGTGTTTTTTATAATACGGTATAAAGAAAAATTTACAAATGTGAAAGGACAGGAAAACCCAGGGCTTGTAGGATAACACACATGAGGTAAGTGGTAAATGTTTGAGGTGTGTTTATGTAGTGTGTGTGTGTGTGTGTGTGTGTGTGTTCCAAACTCATTTGGGGGGTATATTTCTACTCTAAGTTCCTCTGGTTGCAGTTTACTGAATTCCTGCTGTTTCTCAAAGACAAAAACGCACCTAAGCTATGAAATTCTTGTTATGCTCACTCAAATTGTTCCCAAAGATATCAATCATCTTGAAACAGATTCAAAACAAGTGTTATAGCAGAACTGACTGTAAGTACAAAATAAAAACAAGGGGAGTGCACGTGCCGTGTGTGTGTATGTGTGTGTGTGTGTGTGTGTGTGTGTGTTGGGGGGTGCATGCTAGAAGGTATGGGAAATCAGGCCTCAGGTGGAGGTGATTTTACATTTTTTGGAGTCACTTACTATTCTCTCTTAAAAAAATCTGTTTTCCCTGAATAGGCTGTCCCTGAGAAGAGGGTTCTCTGTAAATAAGTTTCAACCTTCTCATCCTGCAGGCATGAAAACTCCAAGTAAAAATCAATAAGCAGGACTGAGAGGGAGAAAATGAATCATGAGATGAAAATGCAATATCCAGACTTAGGCCACAGGAAAGCATGACTCTTTAATAATAAATAAATAAGTAAAAAATCAAACTGATCTTTGAAACATTGCTTTACAAATATGATCTCATTTGATCCTTATAATAACTCTAACATAAGTTTTACAAGTATTATCATGCCCATTTCATAGATGAGGAAACTGGAGGCTCTAAGATGTTAAGAAACTTGCCTAACTTCATTCATCTAGTAAATATGAGAGGTGGAATTGGAATTTAGGTTCCCTCCAACTCCAACTCCATCATTCTTTCCTATGCATCTCACTGACCCCATTTAATCTAATGGCCCAAACAGTATATACTTGATAGGTCTTGGTAAGCAAAGGCACATTTTTTGAACATCTCTTTTAAAAGAAACACATTTAATTATTGGAATGGCAAATGGAAGGTGTGAATTCTTCTGTCTTACACTGATCCTAGGGAGCATTAAACTTTCACAAGATTTCACGGTATCCCTTTCCAAATTGCCCTCTATATTTAATGTCTGATTGTCATGCATAATTGCCACCATCATAGTTAGCTCTAATGATCTACATCCCTGGGCCTTTCCATGGCCCCTCTTACTGTACTATACAGGACTAATTATGTTTTCAGAAACATAAATGAGTTTCCATTCTTTTTATTTGGAAACTGTGGGTATTTACAAATGGAGCTAATGCTTCAAGAGGTCACAACCTCCCTGGCAAATCACATAACCTATGACTTCTCTTCATTCCAGTGTTAAGAACACTGTGGGAATTCAGTAAGATTTGAAGGATAGAGATTTTATAAGTCTTAAAGAAAGCTGAGCTTCCCCCCTCAAATTTTGTTTTAAAGGCCAGCTCACAAATACAATTTTGTATTTTTTTTACTGACATGAACTAATTTATTTTAATGAACTATTTAGATTGATATTACATGAGTAAAGACATTGCTTGAAAGGATTAAGGCAAACCTAGGTGGTGTTAATTTTTTAAAATGCTTTGCCTTTTAAAGTGTCCTTTCCTGATCAATCAATAGGTCAACCTTTGCTAGAAGGTTTGCAGATATATACATATATATATATATATATATATATATATATATATATATATATATATATAT
>JAQQSW010019555.1:0-11024 GCA_028646575.1 Pseudocheirus occidentalis
GCATGTGTGTATATGTGTATAGAGAGGGTATAGGATGAATTGAATATGAAGGGATGATACTTTGAAAGGTGAAATTCTGAGGTGGGAGAGGACTAGAATGAGAGGAGACAGGGAGAAACAAAATGGGGTTAATCATTCCATATAGAAGAGGCAAGGGATAACTGTTACAACTTTACTTTCATTTACTCTCATCGAATCTGGCTTAGGGAAGAAATGGCATAAACTCTAAAATGGACATCATGCCACACAAGAGAGTAGGGGACGTGGGGATGAGAGGGGGGATGACGAAAGGGAGGGCAGGGTCTGGGGGAGGGATGCTGGATGCTCACATTTCAATAAAGGGACAGGGACAGAGTAGAGAACAGAAAAATGGGGGAGGGATAGGAAGGAGGAACATTTCACTGTCACAATATGTCCACTGTGAAGATGTCCTGCATAATTACACATCCACAGCCTGTATTGAATTGCTTGTCCTTCCAGCGGGGGTGGGTGACAAGGCAGGAACCAAAAGAGTCTAGAATTTAAAGTTCTGCAATACCTGCAACTAGGAATTAAGATATACAGGGGCTGGGGTAGAGAGACCCTCCCTGCCCTACGAGATAGTTAGAGAGCAGACCAGGGGAGGGTCTCTACAGTGGGATGGCTGTTTTGGGGGTGGGGTAAGGGAAAGAGGGGGAGAAAATTTGTAATTCAAAAATCTCATGAAAATGAACGATGTAAACAAGAAAACAAATAAAATTTATTACATAAAAAATCAAAAGAATGACTGGTCCAAAGTAGCAAAGCTGGTGAAGTGAAGACAAACCCTGACTCAAAATCTTACACTCTTGTGACTGTGTGAAGTTCTCTCCTATAGTAGATCTATGTAGTAAATCTACAACTTTGTGGGGTAAGCTCCACGGGTATTATTATTATTCCTATTTTAGAGATGAGGAAACTGATGCTCAGAAAAGTTGAGTGACTTAGTTAGGGTCATACAGCAAACGTAAGAGAGGTGGGAATCTAGCTCCTGGCTTTATTTCTAGCACTCTTTCTTTCCTTTTAAAAAAGGTTTTATTGATACTTTTTTCCCCAGTGACAGTTCCTTTTCCCTTCCACAGCTTTGCCCCGCCTCAACAAGAGCCCTTCACAATGAAAAAGTACAGTTAAGCAAAGAAGTCTTCACCACTTACTTCTCTCATTATACTAGTAATTACTTTCAACATCTAAAAACACCTGGGAGAAAAACCAAAAATGAGCATAGAGGCAATGACCATCACTGACTCATATCATAGAATGCTTCCTGTCATCACTGAATACCTACTTTTTTAAAAAAATGAATTCTTGTTGCACAATAAGAAAAGATGAACAGGCAGATTTCAGAAAAACCTGGAAAGACTTAGATGAATTGATTCAAAGTGAAATTAGCAGAACCAGGAAAACATTGCAGACAGTAACAGCAACATCATGTGATAATCTACTGTGAACAACTGCTCTTCTCAGCAACACAATGGTTCGGGAGAAGTACAAAGGGCTCATGATGGGACCAATGGACTCCAAATGCAGATCGAAGCATATGTTTTCACTTTATTTTTTTCATGGTTTTTCTTTGGTCTGTTTCTTCTTTCACAACTGTGACTAATATGAAAATATGTTTTATAAAATTGCACATATATATCTTATATCAAATTGTTTGCCCTTTTAGGAAGATAGGAGGGGAGAGGGAGGGAAGGAAACATTTTGGAACTCAAGATCTTATAAAAATGAATGCTAAAATTTTTCCTTACATATAATTGGGAAAAAAATATTGTTTTAAAAAAGAATTCTTCTTTAGGTTAAAGGATATGACTGGCTTAGCCCTGTTGATATTTAATTCTCTTTCAAACAGATGAGAGACAAAGCAGATGGAGAGCTGTCCTTAAAGCTAGAAAGACCTGGGTTCAAGTCCCAGATATGGTACATATTGGCTGTGTGACCCTGAGCATATCATATAACATCTCATTAGTAACTTTCTGCAAGTTCCAGAGAAGGAGTCCACTTGTATCAGGTAGAGAGAATTTATACATCTGAGAGTTCCCTATACCAGTGAAATCACACATTGAGAGTTCTCCACACCAAGATGCCAGTTACCAAGCAGATGAACCTCACAGAAGTCCTGACTTTGCTTTGTTGACAGATGTTAGCTAAAGCAGAGGCTTTTGCCCAGAGGTGTTAATGAATGAACAAAGGAAAATCATTTATTGAGGGCTTACTATGTTCCAAGCACTGTGCTAAGTGTTAAGGTAGATAGTGCATTCTCCTTTTATTCCTGCCAAGAGAATTCAAAGAGAAAGTCAACTTTTATGTATCTCCCAGTCCCATGTCTCTCAGAGCTATTTTCCTCTTCTTTACTTTCCTGTTTCTACCAAAAGTTAAAAGTCTTCTTTCCCTGCTCTGAATTCTCTTATGGGCACCCTGGTCTCCTTGGTTCAATACTCAGGGCTGGTGACTTTGCAGATCTGAGCCTACCATCTTTCCCATGGAAGCTGCCAAGCTAAGATATGATTTCATTGAGTTTTGGAGGAGGAGTATTCTGAAACATAGAACCTGCTTCCCAGCCCACCCCAGTCCTAGCTTCAACACTTGCAGACTGAACAATCCTTTCATTGTCTCTCTCTCTCTAAATTCCTAAGATCAGAAGGCAACAGAGATGTGGCCTTCAGTGGCATCAGAAATGTCACATGGAGGCAAGTCACCCCAATTCAAATGTCCAGTGCCCATGAGCAGTGTCTAAGGCTTATAAGTAGTATTGGAGATATTGACAATAACAACAGAGGAGCAGAAAAATCACTGACCTGGGAACTAGAAAGTCTGGCTTTAATGTAGGCTCTGTAAATAATTGGCATGTGAATTTAGACAAACCCTATAACATCTGTGAACCTCAGTTTGCTCATCTGTAAAGTGGGAAGGTTGGACTGGATTTCCCCGGTCCCCTACTGCTCTAACAACTTTTCTTCTGTCATGAACCCCGTTGTCAGTCTTGTGAAACCTATGGACTCTTTCTCAGAATAATATTTTAAAATACAGAAAAGATTTAACATTACAAAGGAAACCAATTATACTGAAATATGATTATCAAAATATATGCTTTTTAAAGTTCATGGACTCCAGGTGAAGAATTTCTGTTTTAAAAAGTAGTTATTATCCCAGTTTTTCTCCTCTATTTATATTATTTTATTATTATTATATTATCATTACCTAAGAAAGATAATATACCCAACCCTGTTATCTTTACTTACTGTATATACATTCCTACTTAGCACATATCTGGCTGTACCTCATCTTCCTTCACCCCAATTCAGTTCTACAAACATTCCTGAAGCTCTTCCTTCATGTCACACATAGTAGTTAGCACTAGGGACATAAAGATGATAATGAAAATAGTCCCGGACCTTTAAGGTGTTGATGTTCTACCGAGAAGAAACAATGACAGCATAGATTAGTAAATTCAAAACCATTTCAGAAGGGTTGGATTGCCGATACCTGGTGGTGGGATGGGAGGAAGGACAACGTAAATCAGGAAAAGCCTGACAGAATAGGAAACACATAGATGCTGAGAGAGAGAGAAAAAATGTCAGGCAAAAAAATATTGGTATTTACTAAAAGATAACTCAGAAAAAGTTGTCATTGTGAAAATTAAGAGCTACCCCATACAAAGTTTGGCAAATTATTGTAAGAATAAAAATGGTAGGTATACATGCCACTCAATTTCTCTCCCATATTACTCTGAGGCTCTTCCCTCTCTCCTCTCCCAATGAGGGTTTCCCCCCATCTTATAGCAAATCACATAAAACAGACTTGTTATTAGCATACATGAGTCTGGTAAGCTCTTTTACCCACTCTGATTGAAGGCTTACCTCTTCATTCCATCCCATCTCCTCCAACAGATTGCCCTCTCTGTGATCCCCACTCTTTCTCTTATTTTGAATCTCTCCCCTTCTGTTGGCTTCTTTCCTACATGCCCATGTCTCCCCTATCTTGCAAGAAGCCCTCACTTGATGCTTCCATTCCCACTATCTTCCTATGTCTTTCCTTCCCTTTGTAACTACATTCCTCAAAAAGGCTATTGCCTACCATTGGCATCTCCACTTTCTCTCCTCTTAGTCTTTTCTTAACCCCTTTGCCTTCCAACCTTAAACTGCTCTCTCCAAAGCAACCAGTGATCTCTTAGCTGCCAAATCAAAGGACTTTTTATCAATCCTCATTACCCTTGACCTGTCTGCAGCCCTTGACACTTGATCACTCTCCTTTCCTTGATACCTTCCCTCTAGGTTTTTGGGACACCCTTTTCTGGTTTTCCTCCTATCTCTTCTGGTTCTCCTCCTATTTACTGACCCATCCTTTTCCATCTGCTTTATTGGATCCTCCTCCAGATCAAACCTTCTAACCATAGTTGTCCTCCAAATTTCCATCATTGGTCCTATCTCTTCTCCCTCTATACCACTTCACTTGGTGATCTCTTCAGCTCTTCAGGTGCTCTCATTTCAATGACGATGATCCTCAAATCTCCCTTTCCTTCTCCCCTCCTTCAATAAACTTCAATGACTCCCTATCACCTGCAAGAGCAAATGCAAAATGCTTTTCTTGGCATTTAAAGCCCTTCAGAACACAGCCCCCTCCTCTCTTTCCAGCCTTCTTATACCTTACTCCCTAGTATATACTCTTCAGTTGAGTAACACTGGCCTCCTAGATGTTCCAGGAGCAAGATGCTCCATCTCTCACCTCTGATCATTCTCTCTGGCTGTCCCCTATTCCTGGAATGCTCTCCCTCCCTGATCAGACTACTGACCTTTAAATCCCAACTAAACTCCTACCTTCTACAGGGAAGCCTTCCCAACTCCTCTTAATTCTAGGGCCTTCTCTCTGTGAATTATTTCCTATTTGTAAACAGTATATAAAGTTTACTTTGTATAGATTTGTTTGCATGTTTTCTCCTTCATTTGACTATAAGCTCCATGAGGGCAGGTACTGTTTTTTAATCTCTTTTTGTATCCTCAGAGCCTAGCATAGAGTCTGGGACAAGAATAGGCACTTGATAAATGTTTATTAATTGAATAATTGATCTTCAGTTTCCTTATCAGTAAAATGAAGGGTTTAGACTAGATGATCCCTAAGCCATCTTCCAGTTCTATATTCCCCAAGGATCTGTGATTTAATCAGCTAGGAGTAGTAGCTGTTTATAGTAGATAAATCCTAGAGAATCACCTAAGGCACATAAAGGTTAAATAACTTATCTCAGATAACAGATTTGAATGAAGGTAAATCTTGGGCCTAGCCACTACAACAGTCTACCTCTACTGAAATCAAGTGCTGAGATAAATTCTTTTGAGGGAAATTCTTTTGGGAGTGTAGGATACATCCTTGCCTGCAAAAAAGGGAAGTGAATAACAACACTAAATTTGGAGGAAATTAGGTGGTATAGTGGATAAAGTATTGGAATTTGGAAACCTTGAGTTCAGATACTCTCTCAGACACTTAATAGTCATGTCACATACACAAACACACTCATACACACACACTCATATATATACATACATACACACCCTATACATAGTGTGTATGTAAATATATGTGTATATATATATACATATACACATGTATATTTACACACATACACACAAAATACATGTATATATGTAAAACATTTCAAACCTTAAAATGCTCTATCCATGTTAGCTAGTATTATGATTGTTACTAATTTGGAGTAGGGTGAAAGGCATGCAAAAATACTTGAATAAAACTTTTACAAGGGTAATCTTCAGCATACCTTCACACTTCTAATTCATATAAACATTTTTACAAATTTGTAAAGCTTTCCAAAGCTGCAAACCATCAAACTTTTGAAAGAATGTGAAAGTTGGGTTACCTTCAGAGAATGTTGAAGAAAGAGTACAGTCCTTTGAAAAGGATTTTGGAAAACTTGGAATAGGAGAAATATCTTCTCTGTCCTTGCATTGGACTGTTTACTGCAAGTGTCAACTTTGAGATAATTCCTGATGGGAACATCGCTCATTAAGGAGGTACAGTCTGGTCTCTGAGGTGGACTTGGGAGTTAAATATGTTACAGAAGAGATTGTGATGTGGAGATAGTCAATACTCTGGATGATCTTGTGCATCTGTAAATAATTTCTTCAGGATAAATAACATGATGATCTGACCTAGACGTCAGTAATTCTGGGCATGTATGGCATGTGAAGAAGACACGCCAAGACCACCATCTGAGATGTCACCACCCTTGTCTTATCAATGGTTTCCTTATCCGCACTATGATCACTTTGGGGTCCCTATCATGCTTTTTCTATCTATCTCACCAAGCTCACTTTCCCTCTGCCATTTTTACACAGGACAAAGAAGAATAAGGAGAGCCATTGGTCTTATAAATTGTGCCAAAGAAGGAATATTATACTAGAATTGTTACTGTGTGACTCAGACCCCTACAGCTCCCAACTCTATATACTTGTCTTCACCTATTACTATCATCATTCCCTAAAAATTTCAAAAAAAATTCAGATTGAATTGCTGTCCTCTACTTCTTATTAAAATGTTGAAAATATAGACAATAAGCTTCACACAATACTGGATTTTTTTCTACCTTCCCACAGTTTAATTTATAGGGAAAACAATCTGGTTCATCTTTATCTTTCTAGAATGACTTCATGTCACTATCCAAATAACATCACATCACTTCTTATGATATATTCTACATTCCAACTAAACCATCCTATTTGCTTCTCCTCACACACAAAATTCTGTCTCCTGCCTTTATGCTTTTGTATTAGTCTCCATCAGCTCTTGGAATTCCTTGGTCCCTTCAAGAGTCAGTTCAGGAGTCATATTCTACATGAGGACTTTCAGGATCTTCCTCTCCCTAGTTGTTAGTGTTCTTTCCTCTCCTGGAAATTAATTTATATTTATTTACTTTTTATGTGTATTTTTTTTACTTTTCTCTATACATTATACATCATTATCATCATATGATTCACTTGTACCAACTATATCCCAGACAATATGCTAAGTGACTTACAAATATTATGACATTTGAACCTCACAATCATACTAGAAAGTAGGTGCTATTGCTTTT
The DNA here is from genome assembly GCA_028646575.1 of Pseudocheirus occidentalis. Lineage (NCBI taxonomy): Eukaryota > Metazoa > Chordata > Mammalia > Diprotodontia > Pseudocheiridae > Pseudocheirus > Pseudocheirus occidentalis. The sequence goes on from JAQQSW010019555.1 coordinate 7,100, forward strand.
TTTATTTTATTTTTACCATTTTACAGATGACCAAACTGAGGTTGTGATTTTCCAAAAGTCACACAGGTAGTAAGTTTCTGAGGCTAGATTTGAACTCAGGTCTTTCTGACTTTAGACCCAGCACTCTATCCACTGCACCACCTACCCACCAGTATCATGTGAATCCCTTAAGCGCAAAGTCTACTTCATTTTTGTTTTTGTGGCCCCATAGTACCTTGTACATGGTAGGCACTTAATAAATACTTTTTGAGTTGAATGGCATTGCAAATGACATTACCTTATATTTACATAGTTTTGGTGGATACATAATTCAGTTGTGCAGACTAAAACCTGTCCATGACTTTTTGTCCTGTAAAACTCTTGTTGATGTCTGTGGTAAAAACCATATCCTAACCCTGCCCCCTCGTGTGGTTGGGTCACTGTTTCCTTAAAAGTTCATGAGAACTTACTCAAGACTTATTTGATTGGCTCAGGACATTAAGATCTCAGACCATTGGCATCACTTCCTTATCATTTGAGTACAAAGCAGACACAAGAAACTGGAAGGACACTGAGATGCTTGGTTGGTAGATCTTGATGGGAGTTTCATTCAGCTTAATCAACTCAAGGGGTTCTCAATGCATATCCTTGTTGAATATCTTTCTCCTGCTATACTTAAGTGAATCTCCTTTGTAAACATTTATTTATTTATTTATATTTAGTCTTTCACATTCACTTTTATAAGATATCGAGTTCCAAAATTTCCCCCTCAATCCTCTCTCCCCTCCCCAAGATAGCACACAATCTGATATGGTATCTATACATACAATTACATTAAACATATTTGCACATTAGTCATGTTGTAAACTCTTTCCCAACATGAATCAGAACAAAAGAGAAAATAGTATGCTTCAATCTTCCTTCAGACTCTCTAGGTCTTTCTCTGGATATAGACAGCATTTTCCATCATGAGTCTTTTGGAACTGTCTTGGATCACTGTGTGGCTGAGAAAAGCCAAGTCCATCAAAGTCGATCATCATACAATGTTGTTGTTATTGTATACAATGTTCTCTTCTGCTCACTTCACTCAGCATTATTCATCTAAGTCTTCAGAGGTTTTGTCTAAAATTCACTTTTTCATCATTTTTTTATAGTACCATATATTGTATTACATTCATATACCACAACTTGTTCAGCCATTCCCCAATTGATGGGCATCCTCTCAATTTCCAAATCTTTGTCACTACAAAAAGAGCTGCTATAAATATTTTTTGTACATGAGGATCCTTTTCCCTTTTTTATGATCTCTTTGGATACAGACTACTACCAGTGCTATTGCTGGATCAAAAGTTATACACAGTTTTGTAGCTTTGGGGTATATTTCCAAATTGCTCTCCAGAATGTTTGGAACATTTCACAACTCTACCAACAATGCCTCAGTGTTCCAATTTTCCTATATTTTCTGCAATATTTATCATTTTCCTTTTTTTGTCACATTAGCACTATCTGATAGGTGTGAAGTGATACCTCATTATTTTTAAAATTTGCACTTCCCTAATAAATAATGATTTAGAGCATTTTTTATATGACCATAGATCAGGCCTACAAAAGCTGTGGGCCACAAAAGGATTTTGGATGACTTGCTAAAGGATTTTGAATGGCCTGTGAAAAATGTAGAGGAAAACATCTTTTACAGATAGAGGAAATCCTATGGCCTGCAGTAAGCAGCCCATAGGATATAAGTGGCCAGGGGTGGGGAACACTTGGGGGGAATTGTGCAAGCCTGCTATGCCTATTCATATCATTTGACCATCTATCAATTTGGGAATGTCTTGCATTCTTATAAATTTGACTCAGTTCTCTATGTATTTTAGAAATGAAGTCTTAGCAGAGACACTGGCTATAAAAATTGTTTCCCAGGTTTCTGTTTTTCTTCTAACCACAGTTTCGTTGGCTATGTTTGTACAAAACCTTTTTAGTTTAATGTAATCAAAATTATTCATTTTGCATTTTGTAATGTTCTCTGTCTCTTGTTTGGACATAAAGTCTTCCCTTCTCCATAGATCTCATAGGTAAACGATTCCTTGTTCTCCTAATTTGCTTACAGTATCCCCCTTTATGTCTAAATCATGTACCCATTTTGACCTTATCTTGGTATATACTATGAGATATTTATTGATCTATGCCTAGTTTCTGAAATATTGTTTTATAGTTTTCCCAGAAGTTTCCCAGAAGCTGGAATCTTTGGGTTTGTCAAACAGCAGATTACTATAGTCATTGGCTACTATGTCTTGTGTACCTAACCTATTCTACTGATCCACTACTCTATTTCTTAGTCAGTATCAAATAGTTTTGATGATTGTTACTTTATAATACAGTTTTAGATCTGGTACGACTAGATCACCTTCCTTTGCATTTATTTTCATTAATTCCTTTGATATTCTGGACCTTTTGTTCTTCTAGATGAATTTTGTTATTATTTTTTCTAGCTCTATAAAATAATTTTTGGTGGTTTGTGGCACTGAAAAAGTACATTTGTTTAGGTGGAATTGTCATTTTTATTATATTAATTTGGCAGACCTGTGAGCAACTGATATTTTTCCAATTATTTAGATCTGACTTTATTTGTGTGAAAAATGTTTTGTAATTGTGTTCATATAGTTCCTGGGTTTTTCTTGACAGGTAGACTCCGAAATATGTCTATAGTTATTTTAAATGGAATCTCTCTCTCTTCCTGCTGGACTTTGTTAGTAATATATAGAAATGCTGATCATTTATGTGGGTTTATTTTACGTCCTGCAACTTTGTTAAAATAGTTAATTATGTGAATCTCCTTTTGCCAGTTGCTGAATGACTTATGAGTATCTGATTGTGCTCCAGTACTGAGCTTAAACTATCAGGTAGTCACCTGATAGCCTAAGTCAGACATTCTTCAATAAATCCTTTACAAGGAGTATACCATCCCTGTGACATTTTCCTCCCTTTAGATCCTTCAGCATTATACAGCTACAATGAAGCAAACAGACTTTCTATTGGTTACCTAGGAGGATACATAATTCAATTCAATCCATAAACCTTTAATAAGTGACTACTATGTGCCAGGAACTATGCTAAGCACTAGTACAAATAGTCTTATATCCTTTGCTCCATGACCAGACCTCCTCCTTTACTAGTTATGTGTCTACCTGATAGTAGGTTTCTTTTATAGCAGTAACATCAAAATTTAAAAAAAAATAGAAACAGGAGCCACTAATTGGTACGTAAGGACCCTTGACAATCATATAGTGACTTAATTTTAAAATGTAATGTTATCTATGATTTGTTATATTTTTTTGGTTAATTATTTCTGTTTTAATCTGACTGGGGAACTATGAGTTTGAGATTTCTGCTTTCTATCACTTGAGTCATTCTTTGTTGGTCACATGTTGCAACATACTCGTACTTACCATTCACCTATCTTCTATTGCCCTTCAGGTAATCCTCAATTCTAGTTCTTTGGACACTATGGGTACGTTAAAATCTCTACTAGTGGAGAAAGTACAAACATCCACATGATTCTAGATTCACTGAAGTAAGGGCTAAATAATCTGCATATGTTGCCAATCACAAAATCTTCCAAAATCTAATACCACAACAGGCATATTGATTCTATGGATTTTAATGGCTTCCCCAACAAACAAAATATATATCATCTAAGTATTTCGGCATTGCATGGCATAACATGCCTTTAAACTTCACAACTGAATAGAAAAGACAATCACTTATTGAGAGAGAGACAGAGAGACAGAGAGACAGAGACAGAGAGAGAGAGACAGAGAGAGAAAGAGAGAGAGAAAGGGAGAGAGAAAGAGAGAGAGAGAGAGAGAGAGAGAGAGAGAGAGAGAGAGAGAGAGAGAGAGAGAGAGAGAGAGAGAGAGAGAGAGAGAGAGAGAGAGAGAGAGAGAGA